>PVKM010000719.1:0-95989 GCA_004027735.1 Carollia perspicillata
AGAAGCATATGAGAGTTGCCTATGAGCTTGATACAGTTGAGTTCGGTGCTTGGGAGAGATTGTGCCTGCAGCAAGGATAAAATTGATTCTCTGGACTGCAAAGTGTCTGGAACTTGGTGATAAGAGAACTGCCCCAGTGGAGGGTCTAGTCTAGGTGGTCAGCAGAGCACCCTGAACAACATTGACTTTATGTCTCTCTTTAACTTAAACTTGAGCACCTCATGGGTCCTGAAGTATATTAGATTGCACATTAATTTCCTGGGAACACCCTGATCAATTGTTATTAGTGGGGATCTTGAAAGATCCAGTAAATACCACCCTTTATTTTTTTGGCCCAAGGTCTGACAATTAAAACTGGGCAAAAGAGAAAGACAGGAAGAATCAAAACATCACCTTTGTTATTATTACAGTTGATATTGAAGAACTGTGAGTTATATCTATTGTGCAAGTGGGTTCCTTATTCTTACCTCTGGTAATAAAGAAACAAGACCCAGTTTTAGGCAGTACTGAGTCACTTCAAATCTCTTCTACAGGCCAAGGCTTTTGTTGATACATTTATTAGCTGGTAGAGAAGAATCAGAGGCACATGATCTCTGGGTGAGTGGGATTGGCAACCATGGCTGGTGTGCTTTCAAAGCTCACTGATCAGATTATCTCTTTTCCTTCCCTGGGAAAGCAGAAGTGAGGAAATAGAGTGAAACCAGAAGTGTGACACTAATAGTGCTCACTTCACAAGAAAGAAACACTAGGAATAGGGGAGATTCTTGCCCTTTATGACCCTCATTCCCAGCCCTGTGCCAACAGTAAAGAGTATAATGATTGATTAGTAATGTCTGCTATGGTATGGACAGGAGGTTTATAGCACATTTGTTATATGTGTTTAATCCAGCAATAATTATGCAATGAGTAAGATGTCATTAGTATAAAAGTTAGGTACAATGAGTCTTCTAAATTCTAAAAGGATTTCAATACGGTTCGACTATCCCTACAGACATTCTGTCTCTATTCTCTGCATGCTCTGAGTGTCTGTTCTGTAGTAAGGTGGAGGGGTGGTCAGATCCCAATAATTTGTAACAGTCTAGGTCTTGATACCTCTTGATGCTACTCCTAACACAGAGTTGATATTTTTATTGTAATGGTTCATAATTCAGGATCCACATATCCAAAGCTCCAGCTTCTGCACTGGGATAACAGAAGCAAAAAAAGAAAAAAAAGTCAGTTTTTGCCAAGTGGCCAAGGATCAAGTTGGTAGTGGAAAAAATTAGATTTTCAAGCTATTAAGTATTTATTACAAACAACGGAGCATTCAAATAAAATGGAGCTGATGTTGTCTTTCTAAATGCTTGGTGTTTTCTGCTTTGTGCTCTTGTTGGTGTTCTTTCTTATGGAAGGAATTTTTATTTATCTGTGTTATTTTTTGTATGCAGATACTTTCCACTTGCGGTACTGAGGAGAAAAGAAAATCTGTACTTGAGATGAGTGACTTTGGTGTAGAAGAGAGGAGCAAGATATGTCAGCAACCACTTAAGCTAAATTTAAAAATATGGGAGCTTCCTAATAGAAAAATAATAGGTTCTGGTGAGGTGGAGTAGGGGCAGGACAGGGGTGGATTGAGGAGGAACACTGAGAATACAAGAAGAGATCTCTTCTTTGATTAACATTTTTTCTCATTGACACAATTATTTTCAGGCCCTTTTCCATATTCAGTCAATAAGATGGCTGCTCTCTGGGGAGGGATTTCCACTTGTAGGTCCCATAGGCTTCCTCTTGAGAGCCTTGACCACACACCTCCTCCTTCAGGCTGGTGTTTCTCCAACTCCGGACACTAGCATGATTTCTTTCTGATTTTTGTCTTATCAATTTGTCACCTGAATGCTTTCTCCCTGTACATTTATTTATTTTGACTCACTTTAAACATCTTTTATGACTAAAGGAAAAATCATGTCACTTGTCATAAGCAGAAGATAACCAGGAAAGTAAGTACAATGGAAACAAAAATATTGTTAAAATATTAAAAAAATAAAACTCAACAATCAAGAATAATTACGATGAGCCAGAGAGTTACAAATTTCTACACCTAAAATAAGTTTCTGGATGAGAAATATGTACATATTTATTTATTTAATGATTGATTAGTAATGTCTGCTATGGTATGGACAGGAGGTTTATAGCACATTTGTTATATGTGTTTAATCCAGCAATAATTATGCAATGAGTAAGATGTCATTAATATAAAAGTTAGGTACAACGAGTCTTCTAAATTCTAAAAGGATTTAGAATTTATTAACTATTAACTATTAACTTCTTTATAATACTTCTTTATTAACTATTTATTAATAGTTATAGAGGTATATTTAACTCATTAATGTAATTCAACTCATGTAGTTGTCTTCAGTTTGGGAAACAGACTTTTCTAGGAGGCCATGAGGTATAGTGGGAAAAGCTTGAGATTGCTAATGGGACCACATTGAGTTAGTTTCAGTTCTTATTGGTCTCTCACAGTAAAAGTAGGGTGATAATATGTACTTCACAGGGAGGGCTCCTGTGAGGCCAGAATACAGTTGGATTAAAAAGCATTTAGAGAATATTTAGGCAATTTCATTTGTATTCTTTTCTACCAATATGATATTGATAAACTATCTCCAGTTCTGGGTGAAGAAAGCCATACCCCCTGCCCCAGAATCACAGAATTTGAGAAATGGAAGGGTGTACTCAGAAAAAATAAACTAAATTTATTGACTGTATTTATTTTCTATTCAAAATAAAAATAGCTTGATTGAGTCTCGTTGGAAAAATGTACTTTGTTACAACTTATAGTGTTTACTTCATTGACTATAAGAATGTCAATGTGAAAATTATTACGGTTAATAGTCATTCAAAGATAATGTCTGGGCATAGTTGAGAAGCAGTCGCTCAGGTAGCATTCTAAGCCTTTAGCTTTATAAATTCATAGTGAGGTCAGTGGGTTGCATGGGACCTCTGGGCCTCATAGCCCCTTGCTTAGCAGGTTGCTCCCCTCATTACTGATGAAGAAATCGAGACTCAGAACACCAAATGTACCCATGATCTTTTTAAAAAAATATTTTATTTATTCATTTTCAGAGAGAGGGGAAGGGAGGGAGAAAGAGAGGGAGAGAAACATTCAACATGTGAAACAAACATCAGTTGGTTGCTTCTCTCGCACCGCCAACTGGGGACCTGCCTAGCAACCCAGGCATGTGCCCTGACAGGGAATCAAACCGGCGAACTTTTGGTTTGCAGGCCAGTGCTCAACCCAATGAGCCACACCAGCCAGGCTACCCATGATCTTAAAAAAATAAATAAATCATATATAGTGACAACACAGACTTACCCAATGTGGACCTCATTAAATGCTTATTAATATAACCCAATACCAATTGGCAGTGATTCATGAAACTGTAGAATAAAAGATTGCTTGATACAGAAGAAATTTCAGAGCTCACCTAAGTCAGGGGTCAGATAGCAAGCATCAAGTAGTGACATGGATTTGGGGGCACTGGGAGAACTAGAGCGGTGAAACGATCTAGAAAGGCAATAGCCCCTGACTGGTTTTATATGAAACTTTGGACCCAGTGTTGCTAGATCTGACTTCTGAAGAAAAGGCAGAAATTTGGATTTCTTGATTTTTATATGAAAATTTCTTTATCTATTGGCAACTAAGCGACTGAACTCCTCTACCTTCTCTCTCACCTTTTGCCACATATACACTAACATGAAAGCAAAAACCTCTGCACAGGTCAAATAAAAATGTGTCTCTGGTTTCCATCCACTCTGAGTGTTGCCGTATTGGTCCCTCTCATCTGGTCCAACTGTATTTTACAGAAATGAGAACATGAAGGCCCAGAAAGGAGAAGTGACTTAACTAAGGTCACATCAAAAGTCCTTCTTCTAACACCTATGAAAAGCTGACAGATCATTCACTTAAAAAAGTTTGATGGAATAAAGCTGGAATCTGATAATCTAGAGAGCAATAATTCTGAGCAATAAAGAGTCGGTAGGGGGAGGGTTTGCAAATTAAGTGGAAATATTTGTTGGTGCACGATATTCCCAGAGATGAGTTCCTATTTCAAAATCTTGGACAAGCAGTTAAAGTAATACAGAAGTATGTTTACCCATGGTCTCAGAGAGAAAGTGGAGAGAGATAATGAGCATCATTTGCAATTCCACGGAAGAAAAACCCAGCCATGTTTTGTACTACTCTTTGAAGATATATCAATGGATGGATAACTTATTCATTAGTGTCACAAATAATGACTGACCTCTTACCATGAGCTAGTCATGGTCCAGGCACTGGGGATACAGCATGAACTAGAAAGAAAAATTTCTTGCCCTAATGTGACTTATATCCTAATGGGTAAATAAGCAGTGTAGGCAGTTCTTAACTGGCTAAATAATGGATCAGCTCTTCCGTTCTTTTAGTCATGCCAATAAGAACAAAAAAGTTCATGGTGGCATTAGGAACAAGAGTTGGCTGTCTTGCTCCTAGGCCAATATTCTATTGCCATGGCAATGACATGCTCACTGGTTTGAATTATGGCATAGACTTTTATATTTTGAATCAAAGCTCTAAAAATACCAGGAGGCAAAAGATGCTATTAATGGGACAAGGCAGGGGAACCGATACCAATTTATTTCTTTGTTGCCCATGCTTCACTTAAAAAAAAAATCTGAAACCCAGCACAAATAGGGTGTGCACCTAAATTAAGCCTGTGGTTAGCTTTGCTGGGGAGAGAGGACACATTTTTGTAAGTGATTCGTCTTCACTCCTGTTGTTTCTGGCAGATTTATTAGGGGTTATATTTTCGCACACAAGTTGCCTTTGAACAATTCCTCCACTACCTGGAGCACTGCTCCTTCCTCCTGGCCCCCTGTCAGATGTGCCCATCTCCTGTCTCCCTCCCAGATTTCTTCTTTAATAACAAAGTAATTGTTGACATTGTAAGAAATATCCAATTCTTGGTTTAAGTGTTCCTTCCAGAGGGTCTCTTGTTGGGGCAAAATCAGTTGCAGATAGAGTTGCACATTCCTGATGTTGGGGCCAGCTCCCTCTAGACCTGCATTACTGCGAGAAACTGCACTGCCCTCCCAAGCTGGTTCTCTTGCCTCTTGTAGGAGGGATCAAAAAACGGAATGCTTCTTGTCCTTTACCCTCCCTCCGGTTCAGTGCCAGGGCAGCTGTGTAGAGCAATGTCAGCAGAGGGTCAAGGGGAAGATGGTAGGTGAACCTAATAGTCCCTGCATTGAACTCCCGTGCCCACTTTTCATTCGAGAGGTGGTTTTATGATCTTACACAAGTCATTTCTTAAACTTGTCAGTTCTCTGCCAATTAGAGAAGCTTGGAAGTCATTATAAATATCCAACTTTCTGTGGCATCCACAGGCGATGACACCCAGCCAGGCAGAATGGACTTCACAAAGATTCGGTCAAAGGTGGCTCCTGTTCTCTGGGAATGTGCCAGCTGATGGTGTGAAGACTGATGCTTTCAGTACATGCCATAGCAGCAAAGACCCTACAAAGCTGGCCTATCATAGACCAAATCTTAAAGCTTATCTTAATTAAGAGACAGAATAGAAAATGGTTAGGAGAAGGGGCTATAGAATCAGATAATCTTTGGTTTCTATCTCTGCTTTATCACTTTCCAGCTTCATGACACTGGGCGAGTTGCTTAAATTCTCTGAGCCTGGCTTTCCTATTGGGAAAAAAAGAGTCACCTCTACAATATGTCATGGGATTGTCATGCTGTCATAAAGATAAAGTAAATGGTACATGTGTGAAAACATTTAAATGGCGGCCTAACATCAATGAGCACTCAGAAATAAATAAGAGGTAATCTTTATTTCTGGTATAAAGTCTAAATTATAAAATATTTTTTGGCAAATACTATTTTAATTAAGAAAACTCAGTTAACAAAAGATCTGTGAGTAGGCCCTTGTGGGAATTGCCATAAAAGAGAGGTAAGAATATTTCAGAATTGCTGTATTACTTATTTATAGGAACAGGTTCTTTGAAAATACTTTTTAAAGTTCTGAGCAAAATGCTTTGAAGGTTAACTCAAGAGTGGGGTCAATACTCCCCTTGAAGCCTTGTTTAAATATAAAGTCTTTATTTCATAATTGGCAAAAAGGTACATTTTACTTGAGCTATGTTCTGAATTTGCAAAGCCTGTATTCCTAAGACTTTACTACTGTCCAAGGCCTTAATTTCAAAAAGATCCCGCCTATTTTAAATCTGAAACACTGTGTGTTACATACAGTAGGGATGACCTGGAATATGCCCTGTTGCCCTCAACATGATGTTGAGGCATGGGTCTTGATGTAGGTCTTGACATTGGTCTTTAGTAAGATAGTGACAAAGATAACAATGATAGCACCTCCCACATTTGTGAAAATGATTTCATTTGTGCATCACAACAATTCTGTGTGGCAGGAAAAAAACATATTATTTCCTGTAGTTTACACTTGACAAAAATTGAGGATTGGAGATTAAGTCACTTACCTCATGAGACTTCAGTGGTTTACAGACTTTTATGTAGCTGTTTGGTAGCAGACCTCTTTCAGAAATGGAAATCCTTTTTTTCTTTGGAAGAGAAAAAAAAATGAACCAGAGAACAGTCTACCAGGCCTCACCCTCTTGTCCTGTCCTGATGTTCAGTGATCCCAAATCTGATGTAGGATGGCAGCTTTCTTTGACAATGACCATGGTAGCACGCGCACGTGATCAAGAGAGAGTAAAGCCCTTTGGGGCCGGATTTCTCCATGGCCTTGAAATGTAGTGAGGATTAGAGAGATGAGATCTGTCTACCTAATGCTGGTGAAGTACCTTGATAAGTAAATACATGGCGCTGAAGCCCAATGGGCTCTGATCCCTGCTCACCATTGGCTCAAATTCTGTTCCTTGCCTATTTAATGTACCTGGGGAATGGTGCAATATGGAAATGAGGAAGAGACCAGTTGGTGATGCTGGGGATGTTGGGACACATGGATGGAGTGGGGAATGAAACCCATGTTTCTAAGTTGAGGAAATAGCAAAGTGCTAAGACTGAGTTTTGAAGCTATACAGTTTGGTTCCACATCATTCCACCTTTAGTTATGTGTGGCCATGGACAGGTTACCTAGCTTCTCTCTATCTCAGTGTTTTCATCTACAAAGCAAAACATAATTGCTAGAGATGTCATGAATATTAATCGAGATACTACGTGTGAAGGGCTTACAATAGTGACTAATACCTAGTAACATTAGGTAATTGTTAGTATTTTGAGATTTTTGACAAGTTCCTGAAATCCCTTCCCTTGCTTTGCATGGCATGGCCCTCTCTCACATCTTCTTCTCATTTTCAGTCTCTTTTGTAGGTTCTCATTCCACTGCCGACAACTGAATTTGGAGTTCTAAGGATGTAATTTTTAAGGTCTTCATCTCTTTCCTTCTTCACATTCCCCGGAAGATCTTATCCACTCATGTGGCTCCATCCACAGTCTACATGCAGATGATGGTAGAACCATATCTTGGCACAGTTCTTGTCTCTGAAATCTAAGTTAGTGAAACCAGGTGTCAAATAGGCATTTTTATTTAGAGATTTCACAGCCATTAATAACTCAACATGTTCAAGATGGAACCCATAATCTTTGTCTTCATCACTTGCTCCTCTGTGTATACTTCTGAACTAGAGAAATGGCACCATCCAGTGCTCTACTCTAACTAGAAACATGGGAATCCCTCTGGACTCCAGTCTTTCTATCATTCCCAGTATTCATATTGTAACCATGGAGGATAGTATTATTACCTGTATTATTACCTTTCCCCCTAATATTTGCTGTCCTCTCTACTGCTCCCATCTTTACAAGACGTCTTCCTTCACAGGACCTCTTCCTCTGCGGGACCTCCCTCTCCATGGCAGGAATATACTCCAACCCCAGTGGCATCAGGCTTTCCCATGTGGATTGCTCTGGCCGAAAAAATGTGAGCAGAAATGTCACCCACTATGTCTGAGCAGAAGTTTAAGAACCATTGCTTTTTTTTCCCCTTTGTCAGTAAAATGAAATGTCCCTCATACATGCTGATCCCTCGGCCTGGATGCTAGAATAAAAAAGACTCATGGAACAGACATGAGTCCTGTGGCTGACATGTAATATGACCAAGAAATAAGCCTTTATTGTCATAAGGTATTGAGATTGTATGGTCATTTTTTAGTGAAGCATAGACTAACTATGTGCTATTTGGGGCTGGTTAATGAGAGCAATTAATTGTTATTGGAGGATGGAAAAATGGCATCCCATGTTACACAGAGGTGAAATAACATAACATACAGAGGTAAAAAATGTCATCTATGATTACTTAGAAGTGTGGGAGTTTGGAAACAAAATACTACTATGGCTTGGTTCTTTTGGCTGCACTTGACAAGAAAGAGCTTCAAAATGAACTGGCAGGTTGACAGGCAAGATCAAAAGGGCATATATAAGCTTCCAAATGGCAAGGCTTAAGGGAATGGAAGTGTTTGTCATGTAAAACACAAAACTGAGAAGGCCTTTGAGTGACAAAGTCAGATTAGAACTTGGTCACTTACACCAATTCAAGTGTTTACAAAGCCAGTGAATGATTATTTTTGTAGTGATGCTTACTGGGCAATTACTTTTAATTTTTTTAATTTAAAAAATTAAAAAATTAGTTGAGGTATATTTGAAGGGCAATTGCTTTTGACCTACTAGTTGTCTTCTTTTTCAGTTCTTTATCAGGCGTTATTTGAAAATACAACTCTGTTCTTAGAGATTTTTGGTAATCTACTTTATTCACAAATGGTAGGGACTCCAACATGACTTATTAGTATAATGAACAAATATTTACTAAGCACCTGCTACGAATGAGACATTGTACTAGGTAATCAGTATGCATCAATGAACAACACACGACTATTTCTATCATACTAAAGCTTGCAATCCAGTACAGGTGAAAGATTAATAAAGTTTAACAAGAAGAAAGCAGACTCTGGAATTGGTGGAAGAGTTGGAGGGGGTGATCAGATTGGAGGTGGTTAAAGAGATGGCATTTGTAGGTACTTTTTAGAAATCAAAGAGCGAAAGTAGAAAGGGTTTGTAAGTAATAATGTGATGAAGATATTGGGGTGTTGGTTCATTAAGGCTTTTTGTTTCTTTATTGCTTTGTTGATTTGTTTTAAAGTTGGGAGATAATAAGACTTTTTTTAGTGCTCAGGGAATAATCTATAGAGAAGAAGAAATAAGAGATAAAAAAGAAGAGGGGTAATAAGGAAACGTTGCTGCTTACTAAACAATATGCCTTTGGGAAAGTCATTGCAATGCTGGGTCTTGGATTTTCTATTTCTACAATATGGAGGTTAGACTAGATAAGTGGTTTTTCAAACCATATTCAGAGGTCTTGCAACCATTTAATTTAAATTTTATTTCAGAGTATATTTGTATTCAACTTTAAGAATTGTGACAAAAAAATCACATTTCCCAAACTTCTATATATTAAAGTCTATCAATCTTTTATTTATGTGGCAGGTTGTCTTATTTTTGTGAAGACCTTGGAATAGCATGTCATCTGACATTTGAAATTTTGAATGAATTGTCCTGACTATAGTTTTTAAAAATATAAAGCTGTTACTATTTTTCACTACTTATTTGTGTGAGAAGTGGTATTCTCCATAGCAATAAACTAGACGCCGAGGCAGATATAAGAGTGTTAACTATCGTGTGTTAGTTACATGTGTTAGTTAGTTAGTATCATGTGTTAGTGTTAATCCAAAATTTCAATATTTTGGTTTTATCAAATCAGTCTTATTCTTATTTGTTGTCTTAATAGAAGTAAATGTTAAAACTAAGATTTTTTTCTTGCTTGCTTTTACATTTATTCAAGTGAAATACTGTTAAACCTAATTTATATGTTGAAGTTCTACATGATTTCATTAACAAAATATTTAAAGTTTGAAAGCTGTGGGAGAGGATAATCTCTAAAATTCCTTTAAGCTCCATCAAACCTACAATTCTGTTGACCTAACAACATAACCCGGATTTATAGGATAATTGCCAACTTCCCATTTCGCTTTGTACTTGGAGCAAGCTTTTGAGCAAGGAGATGGAAAAAATGGCTGACTGTGGAGGAGGGAAAATTCAACTGAATTTACTCAAACCGACTCAGCCCTTGCAGAAAATACACGAAAGAACCAAGTGGACACCTTGGAAATACCTTTCCCATCGTAAGTTAGGAAATGGATTTCCCTTATTGAGCCATATCTGTCTCTTGTAAATGACTCTAATTCAGTTGGTTGCATGGAAACAAACGGCATCCAGGGGCACTTCTGAACTGTACCAAACTGAATTCTACTGTTACCTAATCCAACATTAATTTTCAAACTGTCAGTATGTACACATGCATTTTGCTTTCTCTGCATATGCATAAACTCTAGTAATTCTTTGTTGTTGTTGTTGTTGATAATAGTGTTTGTGTTAAAAATCACACTTTCTTTTGATTTCTTGCATGCATATCAGCTTTCCTCCTGTTTGTGGACATAAGTGCTTTTATCTCACTCTGTGATCAGTCATAACCCAGGGTGGAGGCAGGGAATGTTTGGTACAATATTTCCTATATAAACAGTTTCGCTGTAAAAGGAACAATATGGCTCTAATTTTGATGTATGATCAGTTTAGAATATGCAAACACATTCGAATATACATCCTGCACATGACAACAGTGATGTGAAATTGGATACACAAAAGGGTTTTATTATATTTTTGCTATAAGTGATTTCCTTAGTCCTCCCTTAACCAGATATCAGCTTTATTCCCAAGCTTTTAAGTGAAAATGCCTGCTTTGATAGCTTTCCCAAATTGATAAAAATATATGTAGTCAAGTAGAATATTTTTTAACGGTCACATTGTCTCCTGGCACACACGCTCTGTCTTAGTCTGAATACAAATAAAAGCAGCCTCGGTTGAAGAGGGTTTAAAATTTTCCAATGCAGCTGTAAAGTAAAATTGGAAGTGGCAGTGGCAGACACACAGCCCAGGGATATTTCAGAAGCATTTGTTCTGTGTGAGAAAAAAGCACTTGGATCATTAGGTCCTATTCAACTGTGCGAGGTGGGAGGTGAATCTTTGTCCCTCTGGTGTGGTCACAAGCTGCCCAGGTGTGGGCTAGCATTGATGGGGCAGCCTACTGGGGGTGGTACCTTTGCTCTTCTGTCTCTTTCCCATAGGGCGACTTTGGGGTGAACAATAGAAACTCAAAGAATGTAGTCATGATTTGGCGACTCGCAGTTTCTATTATGAACAAAGATCCCTTATTAAAAGATGAAAGTATCACCATAATCCTACCATCTTAATATCAGTACTATTGATTGTGAATTTACTAAACACCAGACTTTATTAATACTAGCTAAGCTACCTTAGGAGGTTGCTATTATTATTAATATTCCAGGTTTTTTTGAAAAGAAAACTGAGGCTCAGTGAGACTACGTAATTTAGCTAAAATAATTTATTTAGGAAGTGGCCCAGCTGGGATTAAAGCCCAGTTTAAGAGCCAATGTTCTTAATTTCTACATCAAACTGTCTGTCAGCCTTAACACAGAAAAATTTTATTTTTCCATGTTTCTATCTGTCTTTGTCTATAAGTGTGCATAGTTGTTTTATATGAGATTAGAATGAGTACACATAAGAAATACACAGTGAGACATTGGGGTATATTAAAATAGAAATATTAGAATATTTGGACTATTTTTGAATTATCTTAAGGATTTTAAAATATTTCTTTGATTGTCTTCATTACTATGATGTTGTCATTTTTAATGGCTGCATGGTCCATGCTAAAAATATATTTGCTGTGTGATTTCTAATTATGTGCTAGGCATTAACACTTTTACACATACTAGGCATATGGTCTTCCCCTTTCCAAAAAATTATTAGATGTACCTATCATTATCTCCATTATACAGATGTGGAAGTTGAGAGTCACTCGATTTAAGTATCTTATTCAAGATCAGACATCTGGTCAGTATCTGGGCAGAAATGCCAAGACAGAACTATACCCTGGATCTTTCTATTATCCCATAGCTGCCTTCGGAAAATTAGCAGACCAAAACATCTGATACTTGGGGCGCGGATAGGTGTCAGATACTTCATGAGCATTAAATTTACTGTGTTGATGGCAGCTGCATGTCACAATGAGCACTGGTTTTCTTCCCAATGAAAGCTTACTGTATGGACTGTAATGATAGGAAGTGTGCTGGGAGAGGTGCTCCAGTGATCATGATGAATTTGGGCAGGTTTACCCAGGCCCCCCAGTCTGTCAAACAGTACGAGTTTGCAGGGTCTGGGCCTTAGGTCTCCTGGGTGTCTGTTCTGGGGACAGAAGGGTAGAAGGACTTGGGCTTCCAATTTCAGTGCTTCATTCGCAGGGTGTGTATGTGGATGGCAAGTCCCAGCCCCCTACCCAACACACACACCAGACACTATTCGGAAGCTCTTTTTCTGCAAATGCCAAGTCCTAGCTATCTTGTCTTCATCCCTTTCTCTTCCTGGTGTCTTCTATCTCTTAAGGCAGGTGCCTTCATCAGTTCAGGCTGTTGCAACAAAAACACCATAAACTGGGTTGCTTATATACAACAAACGTTTACTCCTCACAGTCCTGAAGGCTGGGAAGCCCAAGATCCAGGCACTGGCAGATTCAGTGTCTGGTGAGAACCTATTTCTTGTTCCACAGACAGCCATCTTTTCACCGTGCCCTAGCACAGTGGAGAGCAGGAGAAGCAAGCTCTCGAGTTTCTTCTTATAATGGCACTTGTCCCATTCATGAGGGGTCCACCCGCAAGACCTAATTATCTTCCAAAGACTCCACCTCTTATCACCATCATATTAGGAGTTAGGATTTCAACCTGTGAATTTGGGGAGACACAAACTTTCAGTCCATAACAGCAGGGTTTCCCAGGGTGTGTTGTGGGGATACCTGAAAAATGTTTAGGGGCACCCCATGAACATTTTTAATGCTTATGTCATTAATTCAATGTGTTTTCAGGAAAAAATACCTAACAGCTGATTAAACAGTGACTTTCACCAATATTATCCCTAAGATTGAGGCTAGATTAAAGTAAAACAGTGAATCATATAAAGAAAAACATTTTACAATAACAGTCCAGGTGGTACTGGGGTGTGCAAAATCCTGAAGGTAGCTTGTGAGTGAGGGAAGTTTGGGCAATATTGCTTAAAAGATGGTGCGTCTTCCCC
This sequence comes from Carollia perspicillata, assembly GCA_004027735.1. Classification (NCBI taxonomy): domain Eukaryota; kingdom Metazoa; phylum Chordata; class Mammalia; order Chiroptera; family Phyllostomidae; genus Carollia; species Carollia perspicillata. Next base: position 13,253 of record PVKM010000719.1, read on the forward strand.
TTTCTTCTCATTCTGCACTGCCAGCCCACTCTGCTGCTCCAGCATGATGCCTTCAGGATATTTCTGGCTGGAACCTTGCTTCCCTTGCCCTTTGAATCCACCACTTCTCTGTCCCAGTGCTTGGAACTGTGCCCAGCACAGAGTAGGAAGTTGAGCTGGGGCCCTCAGTTTCCCTTCTCATAGAACAACGAGCCGGCCAACCTGTGGCTGCCTCTGAGTGCTGCCTCCCAGCAGTAAATTCTGGGATCCAGAAGTCTGATTTTCTGCTAAGAGAAGGAAATAAGGGACAGAAATAGAACAAGAAATCTTGAACACAGATAAAAGGCTTTTTGATATTTGCATGAAATATGCTTCTTAAAGAGGAACTATTTTTATAGTATTATCTATAAGAGATTATAGGCAAAAATTAATTTTCTAAGTCTTTATAGTTAAAACATTCTGTGCACAGAAGGAATTTAAATTCTTCTTTTAATAAAAAACCATGCATTGTCCTGCAGGCAAAAGGCTAGGGTTTGTTTTTTTTTAATGTGATTATTTTGTAATTTCTGAGGCCAAAAGAAATTTGTAAAAGGCTATAAAGACTGCTGTGCTTACCTCATTGCATTCCAGACTGTGTCTACGCTTCCTCATAAAGAATTATTTGGGGGAGGGGGAGGGCAAAAATATTACAATATAGCAATTCAATAAAGTTTTGTAAAACCATAAAGTACAGCAAGGGTAGGAGCTAAAGCTTTCTAGGTGAAGGAATTAAGAGACAGTTACGGCAGGACTAACCGAAGGTGCTGAATGAGTGGGAGGCCAGTAACTGAGCTTAGAACTAACTGAGGGTTGAACCGAAGGCATTTGAAGTGTTAATTTATTAAATAACCCTTTGCTTTCATGGCTTACAATAAAAAATATTTGTGGTCAGGAAAGTTAGGAGACAGGAAACTGAAGTCTTCTAAACCCATTTCTATGCTTGGAATGGAACCAAAACTTTATCCAATCATAAACCTTATGTGTTTATCTGCAAGGCAGTGGAGAGAGAGAGAGAAAGGGTAGCAGCATTTGACTTCTATTTAAAGTACCTCTTTTCGCCTTGGATTTTGGTCCTAAAGGGGATGTCTTCATGAAGCTTAGGGGACGCTGCCACCTCCCCTGTGTCTCTCCTCTGAGCTGACATGGCATTGGCTCAGTTCGCCTGCTTTGGTGAGAATTCTCAGGGAAGTAGGGAAAGGTTTAATGATCAAAGCTGAACTTGATCTGTATCAAAAGGATCCTTTCCATCCTGGAAAGTTGAACCACTTGAAAATAGTTTAGATCTGAGAGAGACTACACAACTGTCCACACAGGCCAGCTTGAGAGCAGACTTGGGCAGATCACCAGCCAGGACCTGTCTTTCATAGGACTGCCTGAGAACAGTGTGCTGGAGGGCAAGCTACTGCCCGCAGGCTCCTTTCAGTGGGGCTACATGTCGTCTCAGTGAGGAATTCGATGGGGAACACCCCTAAGGACCATGACAAAACTATGAATTTCTTATATGATTAGATATTTCTAATATCTTTATTTAATGGATAAAGACACTAAGACTTCCATGAAATGAAATGCCTCGTCGGGGTGTGTGCCGACACCGTCTGAGTCCTTGTTCTTGGTAGAGTGATCTGGAGCGAGTGACTTAACCTCCCTCAACTTCAGTCTTCCCATCCTTAGAATGGGGTGAGTGATAGTTTGCAGTTCTACGTTTTTTATACATGTCTAATTTCTCAGTCCCAGTCCAGGGATGAATGTGGCACAAGTTTGCTTTCTTTGCTTCAACGTTGGGAGAAAGAATGTGGTTTGGTGTAATCTTCTCACTCTTTACTCAGTGGCATTCTGGGACAAGGCTGGCCAGAGGTGATACAGGAATTAAAAGGGCAGTTGTGGGACTTAAATTTGCAAAGTGCTTACTAGGTATCAGGCACTTTACCTACTTCATCTCATTTAACTCCTGCAAAGACAAAAAGAAAATTTAGGAGTAGGGATTAGTAGTCTCATTCTCAACTGGGGCTATTGGGCCCCAACAGCTTCAATGATATATAACTGAGCTGCCAGACCAGATTCCAAACCCAGTTGCTGTCGGTCTCAGACTGTTCAAAACCAGACTGTACTGCACTGTTGCTTCCGGCCGGCAGTGCATTACCTTCAGTGATAGAATGGTGGCGCTGGCGGTGGAGAGAGAGAAGACAGGACAGGGAGACTAGATGTGATCACCTTGGGACATGTGGCACTGCTGAAGTGTCATTAGATTTCCTCCTGATTGGCTATGAAAAAATGTACATTGTGGTTCAGAACTCCTTACGTACAAGGGCCGTTCAGATGGCACGTTCAGGTTCCGAAGGAGAAGCCTTGGAGATTGCAGGGACCTTATGCACAGGTGGCGGCGATTTGCTGAGTGCCACTTACACACGTGGCTTAAATGATTTATGGGGACGAGTCTCATTTAATTCTCACATTAGCCCAATGCAGTGGGCATTTTGGTAAATTAAGACGTGTATACATTAAGTGGATTTCAGTGCCGAGATTCAAGGTGGTGCTTTTAGTTATTTCATCCCATTACCTCCAAACGGTGTGAGGAAAGAGTCTGTGGTTGGGATGAGATAGTACAGCGCTCAGGAGGCCCCTGGCTCGTGTTTGATCTTTTGGGCTGGTTGGATTTGCCCAGAGCGGAACTTCTTTTAATGGTTACTGTTGTTCCCTTCTGCCGCTTTTCTCAAACACAGCGTATCAGCCATGGTCGGGGGATATTTAAGAGTGGGGAGGTTTGGGCAGGACTTAGTGACAGTCACCATTGCTGTGCCTTGAGTGGCCTTTGGAATCAGTCATTCCTGCCTTCAGTCTGGCTCTGCTTCCATCTAGTCCCTTACAAGGAGTGATTTACTGAATGGTTCTAAGCCAATTTCCTTTATGGTAAATGGTAATCATAAAAATATTCACTTACCTCATGGGGTTGCTTTGAAGATTAGCAAGAATATGTTTGTAAAGAAGTAGCAGATTAGAGGCAGAATCCAGTTCATGGGTAGCATTGAAAGTGTTTTAAAATGTCTTAAGTAGTTGCCAACTTTGAAAAATCACAAGCTATCACTGAAATATCTATCTATCTACCCGCCTATCTTCTTACCTGTGTATCTATCATCTTTCTTCATCCTCGCCTTCCTCAAATATGAAATCCATGATGCAATGATTTTCTTTAAAAATTCAGTAGATCTGGCAGCACAGAACTCTCGTTTCTCTGATGTAACAGTCAAATAAAGATAAACAGCAACCGCTACCTTAGAAAGAGCATGGATGGTCCAGTTTTCCTCAGTCCTCCACACTCCCTACTGCTGCTTTGTCCGTTTGGACCCTGTGGACTTTGCAGTGTAGAGCCTGGCCTGTAGTAGCCGTGGTGTGCTTGGAGTAGGATAACACACAGAAAGTAGCAGAGCCAGGATTTGAACCCCCTCAGTCTGACCCCACGGCCAACAGGATTAATCACGCTGCCCTCTGGCCTCACCACTCAAAGTATGGTGCCCAGACCACCAGTCTCTGCATCACCTGGAGCTTGTTAGGCTGACTCTCAACCCTACTTCCAACCTCCTGAATCAGAATCTGCATTTGCACAAGCTCCGTAAGTGCTTCATATGCCCATTGAAGTTTGAGAAATGCTGCTCTGTAACTCTTATGATTAAATGAATGTTTGGATCCTCACCTTTTCAGAAAAAGGCCAATGTAGTACATGGAAGACGACCTGGGAATTGAGAATACGACTCCAGCATAATTGCCTTGTGACTTTGATCAAGTCTACTCTGGGCCTCATCATCTTTCTCTGTAAAATGAGAGGAACAAACAATATTTGTACTTTGCATTTCACAGACACACTTACTATGAGAGTGTGGCCTCTGGGCAAGTGCCTCCAACATAATGCTGGGTGCCAAGACTACAAAGTCCAATGAGGCATAAGCACCATGCCGGCTCCCTTGGGCCTCCAGCATACCAGAGAGACAGATGGACAGTTATGGCACTTATGACAAACACGTGCCCAAGTCCTATGTGATGCTAATACTCTGCGATCCGAAAAGAGCACCCAAGATACATTAGATGGTCCCCAGCATTCTGACTCAGGTAAAAGAGCCCCCCATGAGCACTTGAGCATCTCCCCGGCACAGAACACACTCTCCATGAGGAAGCAGACCTGCCACGTTGACAGCCAGACAGCTGGGTGCCGCCCAGGGGAAAAGGATGCTGCACCAACACCTGCTGAAGATACAGATCTCACAGACCTTTTATTTATTAACATTTATCCTGAGGGGAGCATGCTTTATAATTTCATTTAAAAAATAAAAGGGCTTCTAAACTAGCACTGAATTATAGATAGTGCTAATTTGGTTCAATTATTTTGCTCATTACAGGCAGAAACACAAGTGACATTACAGACCCAGGACTGAGAAATCAGGGCCCAGATTACTTGTGCGAAAACACAAGGGGATTAAAAATGTATCAAATAACTAGCTGTCACACCTGATTAATACCACCTGATCTAAGAGAAATAGTTGTTCTATCTTCTAAAATGTTATTAGAGTATCAAAAATAAAGAGTTCGCATAATTAAAGAAACATTATTTTGTTCAAACAGCTTGAAAAAAATGTGATTAGACAGCAGTTCTAAGATGATATTCGATCAGGTAGGTGTTTGTACACCAGCTTGGAGCAGATACTGCTTGTTATGTAAAATGTTGTCTCATTACGCTCGATGTTAGGACAGTTGCCAGGGAAAGACAGAGATGGATCTGGGGGCACATGGTTCATTCTCAAGAGTGGAGGGTTTTTTTTTGTTTGTTTGTCTCAAAGCCAAAATAGCCTTGTTTTATCAAATAAGCTATCTGGGTTACATTTCCTGTCAGCAAAGTCACCGGGTCTACGTTGATGTTTAGGTTCCAAATAAGACCGATTTAGTTATTCTGTCAATAAACACAAGCTAAATTTCATTCAACAAAAACAAGAATAATTGGTTTGGTTTTAGAAAGACAATGTAGCCCTGGCTGGTGTGGCTCAGTAGACTGAGTGCCAGCCTGTGAACCAAAGGGTCGCCAGTTCGATTCCCAGGCGGAGCACATGCCTGGGTTGTGGGACAGGTCCCCAGTAGGGGGCGCAGGAGAGGCAACCACACATTGACCTTTCTCTCCCTCTCTTTCTCCTTCCCTTCCCCTCTCTCTAAAAATAAATAAATACATGAAAATCTTTTAAAAATAAATAAAATAAAAATAAACAAAATCGTTTAAATAAAAAAGAAAGACAATGTATTGTTTTTGATTTGTGTATGTAGGAAAGGGAGCATGCTGTTGGCTGCTAATATATGCTTACAGTGGTGTCAGGGGATGGGCAGGCAATATACATTTAGCAATCATTTTCTGTGAAATAATTTTCCTGAAGTCAGGGCTCTGTATAGAACTGCATCTCTTAAGCTACATATATATGTTGGCTCAAGTCATTTGGCAAAAATTAATTCATATTTGTTGTGTCTTATTCAAGGTAGGCACTCAATAAATGTTGGTAAAAATAATTTTCAGAAATACGAGTAGACATTGGTGCAAGGAAACAACATTCTTTTGTAGTTTGTGGGCTGCACAGTTTCGCCTTGGAAATAGAGGATGACAAGAATACTGATGCTCCATAAATGAAGGCCTGGTGGGAGTGTGCAGCCAGCCTTGTCCAGGTAATGTGTTTCTGGAGGGAATGCACCAGAGATTTTTCTTAGTCCTTGAGCTTTTTGGCATTGGTCAATAAACCAACTATTCTGGGTCTGTGAGGTCTTCTGTGAGGAATATTCACCCAAGCAATACGTCTACCCAATGGCAAAAGTGAATGGTTAAAAAGTGAAAAATCAAACAGCTGATATGACCGTGGTTGCCCTAATTTCAAGAGTGCTTTTAGGTGCCTGCCAGTCTCAGACAGGACCAGAGATGTTGGCCAGGCAGAGACTGGTGGCTCCCTGGATGGGAATAAAAAAGTACTCAGCCCACCCTAGCCTCAGAGTATAATTCAATCCTTGACTTTCTTTAGAGGGAGATGTAATTCAAGCTAGGTCCATGCATGGGCATTGGAAGTCCAGCCTGCTAGACCAGTGGTCTCTGAAGTGGGATATGGGGAGAAAATACTAGAATTATACTAAATCTTGGTCTCATCCTTTTTGCTTTCTCTCTGTGTGTATTTTACACTACAAATATTTGAAAGTAGAGCAAGTATAAAATTTATAAATAAGTAAATATACATTTATCAGGGATGCATGCTCAAGAGTTTTTCTAATAATGGAGTGAAACCATCAAAAAAGCTTAGAGATATTGTGCTTGGTCAAGCTCTGTGAGAGTAGCAATGGTGTCAGATTTATTGATTTCTTTATATCCAGTTTCTAGCACAGAACATAGAAGGTGCCTTTTATACTGTAAGCTTAATATTGTGTCCCAAGAACATAGCACAGTCCTCAGAATTTAGTAGGTGCTAAAAAAAAAAAAACTCACGGTAAAAAAAAAAAGAAATGAATGACTACTAGAGAAGTCAATTGTTGTAATTGAAGATTTGTCAAGTTTTCCTGACCCAGCTGAGGATCTCTAACCTGTGAGATCTTTAGAAGCATTTTGGACATTTTGAGTGGTCTATTTGTCCAAACATTTCACACAGAGGAAAGGAAAGTGGTCTTTTGTTCATGGCCTGCATGCTGCCAAGGTTCCCTTTCTCTTTAAATTATAAACCAGGCTTATTTTTAAGAAATCCTGATTGATTAATACCCAGATATAAATTAGGGAACTATTTTCTTTTCAAAATTAAGATTCTTCACTTTGCAGAAGGATCACCATAAAATTCCTTTAAATAAAGACATTTCCACACAATAAAAATTGGCTAATAAAAATAATGAGTGCTCACATTTATAGGAATACATATTCGTCTGTATTGCGTGAGTCACACCCTCAGAGTTATCTAGTGTAATTGTGTATTTTGATTAGACAGTGTAATGGATTGACTCAGAGAGGTTATTTAAAAATCTCATGGTAAGGTATAGGGATGTGTGTGTGTGTTTGTGTTCCCTTATCCACCCTGTGTCAGGTGTTTTTACCTCATCACTGGTAAAAAGTATAGAGTCAGGAAATCTCAAATTCAAATCTTAGCTGTACTGTTTATTAGCTATCATTTGCCTAATGTGATGTTTTGGAGTCTTAATTTACAATAATTATTTTCAATACTTCTTTTATAGTTTTATAAATTAAGACTCTTGGTTTGCAAGTACAGAAAACCTAATCCTGACTGACTTAAGTAAATAAAGGGAGTTGATTTGCTCACGTAAATGACAAGTCCAGATCACAGGAGCGGCTCCAGGCCAGCTTATCCAGCACCATCGTGATTCATGTCTCCCCTGTTGGTTCTGCCTTCCTCTTAGTTGGTGTCATTCAGAGGCTCAGGTGGGGCAAGTTGGCTGAGCAGTTCTAGATGTACATTTCTGGGCAAAGAAGATCAAAGTCTATCTTAGTAGTTCAGCTGCATTATTATTTTTTTTGGTCTCTCATTGGCTCATTTGGTCATGTGCCCATTCCTGAAACAATGACTGTGGCCCCAGGGATATGATACGGTATTTGGCTTTAGTCTTGGTCCTGTGCTGTTTGCACACCTCACTCCACCCAAATCTCTTGGTCCCACAGTACGAGATGGGTAGTTGCACAGAGAGAATTTGGAATGAGCTTGTGAGATGAAGGGAGAGTAAATGCTAAAAGGAGACAATAATACCAGCTGTCTACCACAGCCAGTCTGCGGGAAGGTTAAATGAAGTCATGGACGTGAAAATGCACAGCATGTAGACAACCAGTAAACCACCAAAATAGATGATCAGATTAAGCAGATCTCAAGAAATGAGACTGAGAGGCAATGTAGGACAAGTTTTACATAAAGCACACAAGGAAACTTGGTAAAAGTTAGTTGAGTTCCCTAAACATTTCTTCAGCACCTGCAGTGTGCCAAGTGTGGTGGCTAGGTCTCTGGGTCCGGAAGTTTAAGAGAGCTGGTCCCTGCACTGGATTTTCTTATGGTCTAGCAGGGGACACAAAATGCGTCTGTCATCTTAACACAATGTGCCAAGTGTTTGATGGATGTACACTCAGGGGTCTGTGGGAGCACCACAGAGGGGCTCCTGACATAGCCGCGGGATTAGTGATGAGGTGAGGGAGGCATCAAGGGAAGCTTCCTCTGAGGAAACTTTCCTGATCAGAGTTATGAACGATTAGTAAGAGCTATCGCAGGGATAGGGTTTTTTTCTGGGCAGCAGAAGACACGGGCAGAGGTGACAGAGCCAGAAAATACGCCATGTGACTGCAGGAGTGGGGGCTGAGGGCCGTTTGCTACACCTGGTGTGTGAAGTTGGAGGCTGTGGTGGCAGGAGATGAGAGCAAAGACATGCTCACAGGGACTCTGTCACTAAAGGCCCTCTCGTCCATGTAGCGGACACTGAGCATTATCCTTTGGTTATGGGAGGCCACTGGATGGCTTCAAAGCAGGGGAACGACATGGTCCAATGGGAGTTTTTGGAAGGTGACTGTGCCTGGGGGTGGTGAAAGGATAGAGGTGGGTCCAGGTGGATTTTAGAGTGCCCCGGGAAGATGCTGGTGCCACAGTCCATAACAGAGACGTGAGAGGGCCTGGACTGCGGCACTGCAGCAGGTGTGGAGCGGGACGAGACAGAGCAAGAACAGAGGAGCGAAAGCAGCAGGACTCAGGGATTGGTCATATGTGTGGAATTAGGGGGAGGGAGGAGTCAGGTAGAAGGCAAATACTGGGATGCATATGAATCTGTTTATTTTTTTACAATAAAAGGCAAAAAGGAAAACAAACAGCTGAAATCGACAGGTCCATTAAAAAGGAACTGGCTGAATACATGATGATATTTCCATATGGCAGGCTACACGTACTCTGCAGAAGTCAAAAATAATATTTTTATAGAATACTTAATGGTTGAGAATATGCTCATAATCTATAAAGTCAAAAAAGGGCCATAAAACAGAATAGTATTACGATTCCAATGTATGTAGAGTTAGTTATTGAAACATCTGCATTATATAATTCCACAAGACTTATAGCACATGTGAATAGCTTTTATCTTGGAAATGAGGCAGCATTTCTGTATTTTCCATTTTTAAAAACAATGAACTTGTAATACTTTTTAAAATTAGAAGAGAATAAATGGTACATTATAAAAGAAAACCAAAATAGCTCTTTCTGAGAGATGTCGACTGTCTAGGAAAGAGGTTCCCGAGAAGATGGGCACTGGCTTTGGGGCCTCATCTGGAGCAGAGCGGGGAGAGCCCGCCTTTGACCTGTTGCGCTGGTGGTGAGAGTGGCCACTCACACCACTGCTCTTGAAGGGGGCACTGGGAACGACTGAGGCCTGACATATCTACCCCACGGGAGCCTGAAGTCCACCAGTTGCTATTCCTCAAGCAAGAGGATCCTGTGTATCCAAAGACCTTGGAGTCAGGAGGTGCAGAGTTAAAACTCCACCCCGTGGTTTATGAGCTGTGGGTTCCTGTGCAAATCACTTGTGTTCCTTAAATCCGTTTTTCTCATTTCTAGAATGGGAACGTTCTACCTGTTCTGCTTAATGCACAAGTTTGCTGCAGGTTACAAGAGACGGTATGAAAGAACTTCCTCAAGGGTAAAATGTTATCCAGGCCTGAGCTATTATTACCTTTGTCCTGTGATATTTTATACCTTGTACCACTTGCTTTTCCCAAGATGGCTCCCAACTCCATGGTGGAATACTCGTAGGCCCGTCAGTGGGAATAGATTTACACATAAATCTGTGACTGTACTTACTGACATCCCTCACTTACTCCCCATGCTAACAACTACAGAGGGAATTGCATTTTCCTGCTGAGAAGCATGGAGAAGTGTATTTGCGTTTCCCCTTTCCCCTAGCGATATCTGCTGGCCTTCACTTTACGTTTGGTTTCATGCACCAGAGATTCAAAAGGTCATGTGACATCAAACAAAAGGGGGACCTTTAAATAAGCTCTGGGTGAAGGACATTTTTTGGTTTATGAATACATGAGGAGTGGTATTTCATGTTTTTTAAAAATATTGAATTTATTGGGATGACAATGGCTAATAAAATTCTATAGGTTTCAGGTATAAAATTCTATATACATCATCTGCACACTGTACTGTGTGTTCACCACCCCAAGTCAAGCCTCCTATCACTATTTATTCCCCTTTACCCTTCTTTACCTGCGCCTCTCTTCCCTCTGGTAATCGCCATGCTGTTGTCTGTGTCTATGAGGGTTTTTGTTGTTTGTTTAATCCCTTCACCTTTTTCACCCAGCCCCCAACCACCTCCCCTCTACCAACTGACAGCTGTCAGTCGTTTTCTATATCTGTGAGTCTGCTTCTATTTCATTTTTTGAAAGCATGCCCACCAATGTGTGACTGAAGGCAGGTGTTTCGGGAACAGCAGTCTGTGGGAAGAGGAGTTGCTCAGGGCTCTTCTGGCTGCATAGGAAGAGCCACCACCTATACCTAGGTGAGGTGCCCTTTCATTTCTCTTCAGGGTTTTCCAAAGGAAGCACAATTTTGAGGGCAAGGAAGAACACAGGCCGCAGGGCGAAAGGCACTCCCTAGAGAGGTGCCTGTATGACAACTATCTGCAGTGGCCCTGGAAAGGAAGCCGCATCAACAGGGGGAAAAGTTCCCACTCTTGGATTCCATGAAATGTTACTTTAGACTCTAGACTAAGTTGATTTGCTCTAACAGCTTCAGATGCTTTACCAAGATGTGTGAATACAGTGTTTGTCATAATTTGGACCTCATAGGCATTTCAGGGTCCTGACAGTCACAGCTCTCATAAACAGCAGTGGTGGTATAGCCTAGGTGACAGGCCAGAGATCGGGCATCTTCTAAGTATTTACAAGTCAACTTACTTGATGCAAGAATCACAGATTTTAAGAGAAAGGCTTAAAGAAAAGACTGATATTTTTAGCAGCCTGGGCATTTCTTGAACTTGAGATTATTAAGGTCCTCTGGAATAGTTTCAAATCTCTTGGTGCAATTCAGGCATCAAGATTTTTTTCACTGTATTACTTTCTATCTTTTCTAAACTCAAATCTGTTTCTCCTCAAGTTTTCCCCCAACTTGGTAAATGTCACTGGTACCCACTCAGTTACTGAGAACCTTGGAGTCATTCATATGTCCTCTCTTTCCTACACACTCCACATCTAGCCCATCAGCACTGGCTGTCCACCTGGGCATCTGACTACTGTATCTCCTCTCCACCGGTTCTATCTTTGTTTGAGCCATTATCACCTCTTTCCTAGAAAACTGATTCTACTCTTAACCCCCAGCAGCCAGGGTGATGTTTAGAAACACATCTGGAGATGCTGTGCGTCTGAACCCCAGACAACTGTGTCTCAGGGTAAGCAAGAGTGAATGAGAAAAAGCTTTTCATAACAGTATTTCTGCTAATAATCAAAAAAGCAATGATAGTATTAGAAAACTACCTCTTAAAATCTCTTTAGTAAAAAAAAAAATCTAGGTAATAATCACCATTGGCTGCTAATTAGATGAGAGAGAGAGAGAGGGAGGGAGCCTGACATGTGTGGTTGTACCTACTACTCCTCATAAAGTTTTCTTGCCCAAACATTAAACTCAAATTCAGTCTTGCTTTTAGATCTAACAGCCAATTGGTAGGAAGTACAAGGAATAGATGTATATAATAAGTAATACAATGAGAATGCATTTAGCACAATCCAGACTGTGGGAAAAGTCACAGGACAAATAACTTGGCCACTTCAATAAATAAATAACAAGGAGTGAAGGAAAAAGGGGGACTGACTCGTACCTTTTGCCTAGTATGTTCCTGGTTTTAGCACTGAAAGTCCAGCACCTTAGAATTGTCCCCCTATCCCAGTTGAACTGAGATGATTGGTCACTTTTCAATGATGGTGGAGGGGGATGAAAACCCTACTGATTAAAAGAGGCTTAAGAGACAGACATATGGACTTTATTTGGGTATTACTAAAATAAAAATTGTGGGGGGGAAACATGACTGCATGCTTGATGATATTAAGGAATTATTTTTATTTATTTTTGGGTATGGTTATGATATTATGGTCATGTTTTAAAAAATCTCTTAGAAATATATGCTCAAATATTTATATTTAAAATGATACGAAGTAAAGATTTCTTTCTATATAATACCAGAGTTTGGGACACAGGTTTAAATGCAATTAGGCCATCTGAGTTGACGATTGCTGCAGCAGGTTGATGGGAATATGGGGATTTGTTCTACTATTTTATTGAGTTTTGTAAATATTTGAAAGTTTCTATAACAATAAGTTGCCATGAATACAAACCCAAAATCCTCCCTGGTGGCTTCCCTTTACACTTGGAAGAGTGCTCAAACTCCTCGTCCTTGGATGTCGCACCGCCCTCAGCTCCCCGTGCCCCTCCCCGCCTGCCTCCCCCCCACCCCGCAGTCCTTCTCCCATTGGCCTTCTGGGCTGTTCTTCGAGCACAGGCTTTAGCATTTGGTCTTCTCTTTGTCTGAGGCTCCTTCCAAGACCTCACCTCAGCTCATTTCTTACTTCTTCCCTAACCAGTCTGCAAAGCACTGTCTTTCCCTAAATCTCAATTGTATAATCACGTTTTTTAAAACTGTCTATATTTTAAGAAGCTTTGACATCTTGAGGCCCTGTTGACCAAGGGAAGGACTGCTCCTTCCAGGGATGGCTAATTAGTAGAGATAGCAAACTCTGGTCTTCAGCACCAGCATGCAAAGAAACCAATCTTGAGTGGTATCCCCGCTCCCTCCTTTTATCAAGGTCCTGTAGTCCCATATATTCACCTGCCCCATATCACCCATGGCCATGTACTTAGAGACCATCTGTACAGCTCAGAGCCCACCAAAATTATTCCAACTGTCTAATCCTAAACTTGCTCAGCTGCTCACTTGCTTCACCCATTCCTTCACACAAAAATCACAGTGAAGGCCTTTGCCTACTTTCCACCTCCCTTCTGCCTCCTGGCTGATCCCAGGGCTGCCTGGGTGGCCCTGAGTGCCAATGGTGTGCACCCTCCTCTTGGGAACTGTGAGTAACAAACTGTCTTTCCAGTGGCAATGATCTCCTAATCTGTTGGCCTCATTGTACCTGAATAAAGAGAAAATCTCTGGTATATTTTAAAATGCTCATCCTTGTCCTCTGTCTTTTTTACTTCCTTTATTTTTCTCTGAAGCCTTCATCACTACCCCAAAGCATGGCTTTATGATATTTTATTTATGTATCTCTGTAGGATCTGTTAACCCTTTGGTCCCCAGAACCTGGAAGGGTACCTGCATAGTATTCACTCAGTAAATATCTCTGCAGTGAATAAGCCCCATTTACTGCGTGGGTAAACAAACAGGTGAACTGTCTGATGCTCTCTTTGACTGATAGTGGCTTTCTGGAGATCAGTGATCAGAAGGATTGGAAAGCCTTCTCCAATAAGAAAGAAAGACAAGGTGACTTAGCGATGTCTGACAGTATAAGAATTGGGCATTGGTGGGGGAGGCTGGAATTTCAGTGGGTAAAACATTTGTGCAGTTCCCCACTGGAATCCTTAAGGATGTTCCTACTCTCTTGTAACCTCCCTAATGCTTCTCATATCATAAGCCCTACACCCACTACTTATATAATATTTTTTCCTGCTCTGTTGCTGACTGGTTGTTCTCACATCAATAATGCTCCTTTTCCTTGGAGAGCAGGAACAAGTACTGAGTGACTGTTAAAAAGCCCTTGCTTTTCAACCAATTTGCCAAATTCAACAATGACTTATTGAAAGCAAAATATGAATAAGGAAAAGCAGGTCTCATTTTTTGATGTGAAAAATTATACTTTGAATAAGGAAACATGAAGCTTCAAATCAGACTCAACCTCTAAAAATGCAGAAACCTTAAGGTTTTTTTGTTTTTGTTTGGGATGGGGGCCAATAATTCTACTTTCCTTAGTAGCTCCCAAGGGCTTCAGTGTAAGATATCAGAGTACAGTAATTGATGTGCGTAAGGTTTCCTAACTCATTGGGAAAACAATACATTATAACCATTATATTCTGTTTAAGGAAACAAGGAAGTCTGTCTATAGTGTTCTTTACAAAGGATATTGACAATTAATTAAAATAGGAAATATTGCTGGAAAGGAAACAAAAAGATTTTATTATGTGAAATACCTCATTCTTTGATGGTATTGTATGATTACAAATGCTTTTAACCCCAACCATATTTAGGTAGCATGCAACATTTTAAAGCAGAAAATATTCAGTGCTATAAAGAGATTGTAAGTTAAATAGATAAGAAATAAATATTGGAGGAAACGAAGAATTCATTAGGAGAGTTGGTAGCTATCCATTGGATTTTGCTTCTACAAGCATTTACCAAACACTGTTCATATGCCTGACACTGTACTGGGTCCCAGGGATACTAAACGAATGAGATGTGATTACTTGCTCAGGGAGTTCACAGTCTAGCAGAAGATACCAACAGGCTAAAAACAACTATAGCGCAAATGAAGGAAAATAATTCTGTGCAGCAAGGGATAAAGGGTGTAACAAGGAAAGCAGAGAGGAGACAGAATACTCGGATAGGGTATTGAAGGATAAGTAGGGAGTTGCTCTTATCCAGACAAGCAAAGGGTAAGGCACCTCAAGAAGTCCCAACCTTTCTGTTGTGTCACACTCAGCTGTGTCAGCATTTGAACAGAATCTAGAGTTCGAAAGAGTCTTCTTGTGGGAAAAAACTGGATTTTTGAGAATTTCTGCAGAAAGAAAATATTAGAAGTAAGTCTGAACCAAAAGATACCAAAAAATGTTTACATTTTTTTTTCAAAAGGCAGGAGAGGGAGTTATATGTACACAGTGGAGTAAAACGTGTGTTTAAACCAAGTCAGGAGAATGACATTTTAGTGGTTCTATGATTGCTATGATCTTATGACACATTGCAAATCATGCCACCTAATTACTTCCTCAGGTGTTTAATAATGGGGGACCCAGCTTGCAATTGAGTTTCTTTCTAGATCCCAAATGTCCCAGTGTTCTAGAAGACTAGGGAGCTGGCACAGAGACAGCACCTGGAACATAGAAGGTGCTCCATAAATTCAAACAAACGAACTCATAGCCCTTTCTTTAAGAGCTGGAAGCATCTTGTGGAGTCTCGTGAAAGGAACTGGAACGGCATAGGACAAGTGTCTGATTTGGTAAGTGGCTGGTATTTTGTGAATGGAACTCAAAAAGAGGTTATCATCAGTGAGATGATATCACCAATGATTAGGTAAAAGGGAAACATCTGAGGACTTAATGCCCTGGGGATGGCAAGAAGGGAGAGATCAAATATTGGTAGGATCAACATTTGGGAGCATGTTGTGGGACTCAAAGAAAGTGGCAATATAGTGTTTAGATCTCCGTATTAAGATTGTGACCTTGAACCATGTCTTTGGGGTGTTTGCTTAGATTAACCTCATATTGATGATCAAAGGTTCTATAAACATTTCAAAGAGGATGATAAGCCACATGTTCACCTTGTCCTTTTGAAAATTTATGGAACTAAGAGGGGAAGCCATGACAGGCTATTATCCACCTAATGAAGAGCATTAAATTTAACGCCAGCCACTGGCCTTTCTAATGCTTTTGATTACATTTTACATTCTTCTTAACAATTTCCATAACACTTGGTAAAGCCCTCAGTTGACTAGTCCATGGGGATCAGTGACAGTGTATCATGGGGAGAGTCCCGGGAAACCATTAGTGATGTACAGATTTACAGTTTAGCAACAGCGTTCAGTATCTCACCCTCTGAAGCTTCCACAGTTGTCAGAGGCAACAGTTTTGTTGGCAAGTGGTTCCCAGACACCTGCACGGAAAGAAGCAATAGCACAGAAAGGCACCTACCTCAGTGCAAGGAAGGGGCACCTTGAGGAGCATCTCATCTTACTGTGATCTCAGAGGCTTTGGGGGAGGAGAAGTTAAGTAATGGTGCAAATACCAAGTCTGAAGTGACTCCAATTACTCTTGAGCACTGTGCTCTCCCATAACTACTTAAAATAGGTTTTTGAAGAAGAAATTTGATTGATCCACATCAAGAGTTGTGACAAATGGTATTGTCTCAGCTGGTGGTTAGGTTGTAGGGTATTTTTGGGAGAGAAGCTACTATATTAAAAACCAAAAAAAACCCCCAAAACTAAGACTACTCCTATTGTCACTACTTTTTATTAATAATAACATGAAATTAAGCATTGAAATGGATACAACTGTAACTGAACAACAATAAAATTTTTTTTAAATTAAAAAGATTTCAAATGACATTCCCAGTTCATTCCACCTAACAATCAACATTTATTCTACATCTTTTCTTAGTTATCTTTAGGCATTTCTGTCTCTATCCCTTTGTCTGTCATATGTATGTATGTATATAAATGGGATCATTCTACCAATATTAGTCTAAATGATTATATATTGGTAGATACAAATTTATAGTATTTTAAAAAATAGCTGCGTAACATACTGGGTATCATAATTTTAACTAGTGCCCTACTAGTGGACATGTATGTGTTTTTCTTCTAATTTTATTGTAAACAACGCTGCAACAAGATCCATTAGTGTGATGTGCACTTTCATGTCTGTAGTCTGAATTCCAAGATATGGGATGACGAGGTCAAAGCTTGTACACATTAATGATTTGACTTTCCAAAAAGAGTTGGGTCAATTAACATTGCCAACATTGGTATGCGAGAGTGCCCATTTCTGTTACCTCTGGAACCACTTAAAGTGCAACTCCCACATTTTTACATTTTTGCCACACTGAAGGCTGAACACTAGTAGCTCATTAGTGACTTAGTTTGTAATTCTCTGTCAGCCAGAAGGCTGAACACTTTTCTGTGTTTATTGTGCATCTGTATTTTCTTTTCTCTTAATTCCCTATTTGGATATTTTGCCTATACTTCTACTCAGTTATTTATATTTTAAATTAATTTTAGGAACTCCTTATATATTTTGTATCAATTCTTTACTAACTTTTTTCTTCCAAAGACAGGTGACATTCAAAGAAATGTTTAAGTAGCAAAACTTTTTATTCAATGGGGCTCTCATGCCAAAATTCAATAAATACAATAGATATAAAGTAGGGCTGCAGACTGTGGTCTCTAAATACCACTGCTTGCTAAAAATAAAACAGGACTCTTTGGAAAAATGGCTAATTCTAGATCTGGGGCAGGAAAGGTACAATGAGCACCTAGAACATCTTGACATAGTGGAGAAATATTATCCGAGAATGCAAGGCTCATGTAGCAAGGACCTGGGAGCTAATCTGAGTCAGCTCCCTCTGCACAGACATATGAGGATGTCAGAATCCAGAAGGACACTGGCTATAATGAATTAAAACACGTCACATGGTTTGAATCCATGGGTTTATAATGATACTTAAAAAATGGGATTGGTGCCAAGGAATCAAGTAATTTTGAAAACTGAGAAATAAAAAAATAATAATTTATTCTGTGTTTCCTGTACTTCAGGGTATCCAGAAAGCTGATGAGGAGTTTTCATCACAGAAGTATTCAACTGGTAATAAAGTTATTGAAATTAGAATGTCACCAACTGAATAAAAGATCTAATGCGATGATTCTGATGAATTCTCTTAGTGGTCCGTGACTCTCTTCATGAGCCCCTCATGAAATAAGGGATGTAGGCAATGACCATATGAGGCCACTAATGTCACAAAGAACATGATATCAACCAGCTATTAAAAGCCTCCCAATAGACCTTTGAAATACTTTTGCCAAAAAATCAAAACCAACTCTAAGCAAATCTTTGACTATAACTGCTACATTACAAGGAATACACACAACTGAGGGAGAGCATGTTAAATGACACCATGGGGGATGCAATCAGCAAAATACAGACTATATAGTATAAAGAACATGGTTACTCTAGAAAATTTTGAGAGAGAGAGAAAAAATATATATATATTTTCTGGAAAAAGTTCAGCCATTGTTAATACAGTGAGAATGGTTTGAGTGACTTAGCTGTAACCTGGCAGCTAAGGACAGTGGACTGGAATGAGCATGCATGAACAATGATGACTTCACTGTACTAGTCAGTGGGGGCAGTAGATACCATTGAGTGAGCATGTATACTGTGTGGCTATAGCTTTCAAAATAACTGAGCGAGTAGAGCAACAAATCTGCATCAAATTTTGTGTTAAGTTTGAAAATTCCTCCACGGAAACTATTCAGATGATTTAGAAGACTGCAGCTATGGGCAACTGGTGATCAGCAGCTTCATCATGACAACATGCTCACTCATGCATCGTGTCTTGTGCAGTTTTTTTGCAAAACATCAAATCATGTAGGTGACTCAGCCCAGATTTTGCACCTGCAACTTCTAGCTTTTCCCAAAACTAAAACCAGTTTTGAAAGGGAAGAGATTTCAGACCATGGAAGAGGTTCAGGGAATTTTCAAGGGGGCAGCTGATGGTGCTTGGGAGAATTGTTTGAGGTCCCAAGGTGCCTACTTTTAAGGGGACTGAGGCATCATTGTCCTATGTACAATGTTTCTTGAATCTTTTATCTTTAGTAAATGTCTCTATTTTTCACAGTACATGGCTATGTACTTTTTGGAAAGACCTTGTATTTTACAGCAAAGAGACTTAAGAGATACAGGGACTAATTTCAATGTATGGACCTTATCTTGATCCTTATTTGAATGCATACACTTACAGGAGACAATTGGAGGAATGTGAACACTGAATGTAAACCTGATATTACAAAATCAAAGTTAACTTCTCAGGTAGACTAATGGTATGTTGTTAGTTTTTAAATGTTTATGTCTTAGAGATGCATGTTGACAATATTCACAGTTGAAATGACATGTTGTCTCAATTTGCTTCAAAAAAATTCTGGGCAATGAGGGTGAAAGCGAGTATGGAAGAAGAATGGCCATGAGTTGATGATAGCTGTTGAAGCAAGGTAGAGAGACGTGTAGGGGTTCATTATGCCACTCTCTCTGCCTTTACACGTGCTCTACCACTTCCGTAATAACAGCATGGCTGTCTTGTTAAAATGGAGTTAGAAGTGTGCAAGCCTCCACTGGCTCAGTCCCCACAGACTCAGGCACTGGGAGCCCAGGAAAATCTCTGGATACCACCACAATGAGGCTGCCTGAGAGCAGGGATTTTTGTTCCTTTTCATCCCTGGAGAACCCTTGGTGTTTAGAATACAGCGTGTCACACAGTAGGTCCTCAGTGTTTTGTGGAATGAAGGAGTGCTTCTCAACATGACTGTTACTGGGCTAGTGTCGTCAGACTCACTGGGGCATTGCGCTGCGTCGCAGAGGCCTAGACACCAGCCCCTGACATTTTGTGCCCCGTGGACCTCTTCACAGTCTAGAGACTGTTGGTGCAAACCAATAAGCTCATGGCTTGTTTGCAAAAAGAGAACATTAGAGATCCGTTTCACATTGCAAGCTAACAGCCTTATGGCCCAATGTGGCAGGGCCAATCCAGCCCACTAAGTCCATGGAAGTCTCCAAACCAGAGGGTTTTCACAACAGCCATGAAGCAGAACCACCTAGGGTCGTGGAGGGTGAGGGGTGTTGCATTAAAATACATGTACCTAGGCCTCCACTCTAGAGGTTCCTATCTGCAGGCATGGGGCCCAGGCAAACTGTAGCGAAGGAAAATTGCACAGGTGATTCCGAGGGCTGTAAGGATAGTATCCCAGATTATTCTCTCAGCTCTGTCCTGGTCTTGATCCACAGAGCGGTGGTTTAACAACACTTCTGTAGGGTCTTCTTCTTAGCGGGAGGCTGAAGCACTTTCTCCCATAGGGCACCTGAGCAAGTTTACTGTGGACACACAGATGGAGTTGCCTGCCCTCATGTTCCTCCTCCTCCTTGCTCCTCAGCTGCCAGTATTGGTTTTCTGAAGTTGAAATATTATGTTTTTATGGGGTGAGGAGCCCTCTCTCCCTATTCTCAGTAGGCAGCCCTCCTGCCTCAGAGCCCAATAGTCCCACTTCTTTGTTTTTAACTAGCATTTTTAACTAGTTTCAGGAGGTGGGGCTTCCTGCTGCTGCAGTTTACTCCGTGGGCTGGTGCTTCCCATTGATATTCTCCCTGCAAGTTACTTCAGAGATAGGGCTCCTTCATAGCTTGAAGTCTAGCAGCTTCTTCCCCGGGCCTTGATTGACTTTTGCTTTCCTATTATATAACCTTATTGATTAATCAAAACTATTGCTCACAGCTCCTGGTTAATGGATGATGGCTCTGGAGTTTCCCTGAATACAATTATTTATTGCTTTATTGATGTGCTACTTATTACTCTGTTAAGTACCATAGGGTGTTTAATTATGTGAAAGGGAAGTGCAAAGGCAGCTGCTGAAAGCTGGAGTTAAAGGGGCCCAGTACCTGAGTTCCTGACAATGTGTCATAAAACAGCTTTAAAACACATGCACACACAAAGGACAAACCCCATACCAAAGTTTAACGAGCTTGGAAACAGAATGGGCTTGGGGAACTGCCTTACCACTCTGTGGCCTGATATTAGCCACAGCACAAGCAAAAAAAAAAAAAAAAAAAAACCTCAATGTTGTAAATGAAAAGTAGACTTTTTTTTTCCTTCGGGCTTTCATGCATTTTCCTACTTATTGACAATGATTGGAGCGGCAGCCCTAAAAAGGCCACAGATAGTAGAGTAGCTGATAGGAGTGAAGGAAAAATGGCTTTTGTTAGAATGGGCTGTGGGGTGAAGGGGTTCAACCATGGCATGGAGTCGAACTCCTTTCTCGCAGGTAGTCCACTCCTGTTGCACCAAAGGGCGGCCATATTGTCCCAGCAGAAGCTTTAGAAAGAAACACAAACACTGGACATTTGGAGTATTCACTGCATTTTGAGTCTTGTTCTGTCCCTGCCAACGTGGGTGAATTCCCTGGCACAGTGCCAATGACTTCAGTGCTGCAGAGGCCTTGGTGAAGCCAGATTTATGCCTATGTTCAAGCAAGCACCTTACTGCTACATCTGAGCTCTGATCTGGCAAAGAGGAAGAAATTTCCATTATTATAATTCTTCGCTTTGGAGCTTTTCAAGTTGTACTCTGAGCCATCTTAGGATTCCTTATTTCAAAGATGAGCAGCCCCACTTATCAGATGTAGCCAGTAACCAGAGGCAGCAGGATCTTTGGCCAAAACGCTTGTGTTGGGGGCCTGGTGGGCAGCCTCCCTGTGCACCCGGCATCTTTCCCCACCTCCAGCAAGCCCGGGTCTTCTCCACTTGCAGATCACGTCTGTCCTGGAATCTCTCTAACCTTGGGAAGGCACCCCTCCACAGTTTTGATTTAGGGAGGGGAAAATGCCTTCTTTTCCCTCCTAGTCATCTATAAAATCAGGAACATGCCATAAATTAATATCTCAGGAAATAATCTTGTCACAGAGACATGCATGGATGCCAACATAAATACTTTGTATGACGAGGTGTGCTGCAATGCAAACAACTCTCGGTCTGGAGTGAGAAGGAGTTGAAATCCTGCTTCTGCCACTGTTCGTTTGCATGACCTGCAACAGTCACTTAATTGCTTTGAACCTTGCTTCTTTATTAATAAAATGGATAGAACAGTAGCTACCTCACAAGTCTGTTGTGGGTGTTAGTTGAAACAATAACTATAAAGCCCAGTCCTGTCCCTAATACATGTCACTGTGCAAATATTAATGTTTATTTTTTCCTGATAATACAGGTGACATTTGTTCTTTTAGATAAAAAACAGAGACCACATTTTGACTTTCAATGTATTCCTTTTCAGAATTTTTTCATGCTGAATATTAGAGATTATATACTCACAAAGTAAGGTTAAGTAAAAGGCAGGGATATACACTTGTGTATAAAATATAATGTTTTTTGAAAGTATACTTTAAAAACACATGGTTACTAAAAATTTTGAAAAAACTATTTACAGTACTGGCATAATAATATATTGCATGAAATTGTACATCCTACTTTTTTACACAATTATATCATGAACAGACTGGTTTGGGGAAGCTTTATTTTGTTTTGGAATTTAAACTCTGTTCTCAAGAATTCCTAGGAAGTAAGTTTGCTTAAGTACAGGGAAAAAAAGTTGTTTATAATACTTAAAAGCCCATATTTGTCCCAAATAATAGGGAAGATCTAAACAAAAATGGGTAATTTTCCATCACTTGGATTCAAGACTCCAGAGATAGGGTAGCACCACGGATTCAGTCCTAGAATCAGGCATCAGGATTTGCATCTCAGTTCTTCCATTTACTAGGTTTAACTTGCTCTTGGAAAAGTTCTGCAACCTCTCTGAGCTTCAGTTTAGCATCTATTAAAGGAGAAACCAATAGCACCTAACCCAGAAGGATGGTGACAGAACTAACTGCAAGAGATAATCTAGTGCCTGACACAAAGTCTCAGTAAGTGAACAGTAAGTTAGCAATTACTATTTTATTCTTAGATCCCCTTAGCATGAGCTCACTGAGGTGCATTGAAGACAACTGATCACAAATTGGTTGAATTCTTGTGGAAGGCTTAGCCACACCTTAGAATAAGAACCTTTGGAGAGTTGTGGCCATGACCTTGTCTTCTTTTGTAGAATATTTTCATGATTTTCATGACTCAAATGCCCAGTCCAGTGACTCTAAATGCTCTGTCGTAAGGTATTGTCCCCTCAGGATGCTGAGGGAAAATATACACAACAGTTAAAAATATACATGATCAGATTTCCTTTATTTTAAAAAAATGTGTTATAGTTACATTGAATGGCATCAAAATGTTAGGGTAGTCTAAAAAGTCAGTGTGTATGTAGTGGTTTAAAACCCCCTCTTTGGCATCAGGCAAACCTAGACTACAGTTTTGCAAAATCTTGGCAAATAATTTTTCTTCTAAGCCTCAGTTTTATCAACTATGAGACAGAGATAATAAAAGGGCTTTCACTTTTGTAGCCTCTATCATGCCTGGTACATAATTAGTGCTTAGACATTCTGAAGAAATCATCCTCAGGCTGAGTTTTCGGCTTCTGTTTCCTGGTTTGGTGTGCACAACCCCCATCTTGCCTGCCCATCCCAGACAGGCTCAGTTAGATAGATCCCTGACTACAGGACTTCATTGGTTCAATGGCTCTGGGTATAAGGGCTACTTTTGGTTTATTGGCATCTTTATAAACACTCCATCCTGAATGTGTGAGCCTGTAAGATCCACTTGAGCATGTGCCTGCGGGACACTGACTCTCATGCCCTCTCTCACTGCCTGGCCAGGCATGGATAAGTCAAGCCCAATTTCCTCTGGTTACCTCTGTGTAGCTTCTGTAGGTCTCTGGATCACTTCACAGTCTATAACCTAATCCAAACCCAAAGAAGACTGAGGAGCACTTGGAGAAATGAAGAAGCACTCCCCTACACTGCTAGAATGATTTGTAAGTACAAAATCCTCTCCTGCTCAGAAATGAGATATACATATAAAAGGACTATGTAAACCAGCAAGTGTTCATTAAGACTTCTCCCTCTCCCGGTATCTGCTTAGGACCTCCTTCTCTGGTCAATAAGCAGGAGGCAATTTTTGTCTCCACTTTCAGGATGAGGAGAATCTCACACTAGAGAGGCTATGACTTGCTCAAAGGTGTGTGAATAGTTGATGATGTAAGTGGGATTCAAAGTTAAGAATTGACTTTTGAGTAATTTTACTAGCATTGAGTACTCACCACGTGTCACTTACTGTTCCAAGCCTTATATCACTTATTTGTCCAGTCTTATATCATTTAATGTCATCAAATAGGCATTTTACACATGAAGAAACTCAGACTCAAAGAAGTGATTTGCTTAAGCTCTCACAGCTAGAAAGTGGTGGAAGTGGGATTTAAACTTGGGGTCTGTTAGATACCAAGCCTGAGCTCCTACTTGAAAAATTTAAACTAAGAACAAAAACCATATATGTGAAACATTAAAAAAATTATTGACTGATTTCTTATTCTGTCCTTCCTTTCTTCATCTGACAAATATTCATTTGACAAATATGTAACCTCAAGTCCCTGTGATGTTAACCACTATCCTAGACACAACAGAGACTTGCAGTTAAACTTTTTGGAAGTTACTGGTGATTTTTAGGTACTTCACCAAAGGGGACTGTGAGGGCTCTGCCCGTCGTCCCTCACCCCGATGACATTAGAGCATGCTGGCCTGCTTAACAACTGCCATCTCCTGCACTGCTTTGCTGGAGAGCTTCTTTTAGCTATAAAACCTGCTTTGCCTGCCTTCGTGGCCAGCTGCAAGTGGCCTGCAACTAATGCCTCTGCGGACCAACCTCACCCAAAGGCTGATGGCAAATGGTGTACAAATACCCTTGCTCCCATCTCTCTGGTGGGATAAGTCTGAGGTGTGCCTTCTACACCGGCTCCCAGAGCTTTTTTCAATGAGATTAAGCTCCAGTTGCCCACAATGATAGCTGGCATATTAATACTTCGCATATTGGCTGCCTTCCCTATCCTGTCTCATTTTCCTGCTCTCCAACTGGTGTTTCTTTTGCCTCCAAAATCAGCTTCTTGCACTCATATCATTGTCTCAGAGTGTACTTTTGAGAAAAATGAAGATAGGACTTTTCACAATTCTTTGGTTCTGTCATGAGTGGGTATTTTGAATCTTATGAAGACAGGCAGCCATATTTAAATTGTCTTAGAAGTTAATTCTTGGTCTAGTAGTGGTTTAACTTATTTTTACCTCAGCCTCTTCATTACTTATGTGGGGTTATTGAGAGCTGTTACATACTGTATTCTACCGGGGTGTCCAGCCCACGGCCCGCTGACTGCATGAGGCCCTGGACAGCTATGAATGTGGCCCAACACAAAATCGTAAATTTACTTAAAATCGTTTTTCACTCAGCAGTTTTTGTTAGAATTGTCTTGTGGCTCAAGATGACTCTACATCCAGTGTGGCCCAGAGACGCCAAGAGGTTGGACACCCCTAAGCCTGTTAGTAGATACTGAAAAAAAATGTACCAAACTTTCTCCCCAGAGAAAAATGTGGTCTTACCTCGCAGGAATTTACTTTGTGAGACCCACTGGGGCAAAGGATACGTAGAGAACAAAGAACTTGAATATGGTATTGTTTTCTTTGTTCTGAAGCATTTACTGCTTTTGTCGAGAGGACAGTATATCCCATTCTCATGCTGGTTTTTGTTGGGCTTTGTCCAAAAAGTTCAGTTGGGTGAACCTGGGAGCCATCTTTATCTCCTCAGAGGGCATTTTCATTTTGCTGTTCAACAGTCGTGATTGACCCTTTGTGAGGTTTGGACCCCAGGCTAAGCAACATGGAACACACACAAACACACGAAATGAATAAAAGTCACAGTTCCGTGTAAGGATTCATGGATCTTGGAACAGCATTTAGACTACTCCTTCTCAGGGTTCATTTTCAGGTATCCATTTCACCCTGGAGAACAATCAGGAAATTAAATTGACTTTAGTAAGTTCGTTTGACTTTAAAAATATAATCTCAGGGGGAAATGGCCTGTCTACAGAGACAAATGGTTACCAATCTCAAAATAGTTTTTGTTTTATTTTTACTCAGTCAACAAACATTCTCTTTTGGAGTTTTAACCTAATTTCCCAGAGTTGCTTGGCACATCTTTTTCTTCTAATTTTAATGCCCTACTCAAGTCTGTAAGGTCTCAGTTGGTTAATGTTTAATGCTCTCCACGACCAGTGTTTGATGTTTACACTTTATTGGGCTAACCAAATTTGTAGAGCAAATTAAAAGTGTGCAGGTCTTTGGCAAGCCACGTTTAGATATGTGTTGCTCAGAAACCATCTTCTTGTTCAGTGCTGTATGCCCCGAATAGTTTCAATTAACTGTTCTCCTTTCCTGGCAATATCTGCTGCTCTCTGCGTTGCTTTTGGCGAGCTATGACATCCTATACTTACAAATGTCACAGCCTCATATCCTCTGCTTCTAGAAAGCATGTCACAGCAGAGAACTCCACTTCTACGTGAAGTGAGAGTGCCAGCCACAGGTAACCTATTAAACCAGGCTGACCAAAGACCAGAAAGGAGTGCTCAGGAGGAGTGGGGGCAGCCGAAGGGGAGGGTTTATGTAGGGGAAGGAGGAGAAAAGAATTCAAGAGCTGGTGTTTTGTTTAAAAAATACACATATTTTAATAAAACATACAGGTGTAATAGCACAAAGATTAAGTAAATAGCCATTACAATAATTACCTAAATGAATATATTACTTCTCTTACCCAAAGGTTTAATTTCAGCCTTTTTGAACAAACTGAAAGGGTGGTGTAGTATCGCACAACAGACAGGTTTGGGGAAACCAGAGCTTGGGGCCCATGTCTAGCTGGGTCAGGCCTCCCCGTGTCACACCGGCCATGCCCCGTCCTTAACCTCGCCGGGTCTCATCCATGAAAAACGAAGTTGGCTACGATCTCTGGAGTGCCTTTCAGTTCAAGCATTTTGGGATTCTATCCTATCTTTAGCCCCAGTCATAAAATTCCTGGAGGGTGGAAGGTGGAACTTACGACAATCTTCTTAAAGGACACGGGTTGCACCAACAATTGCCCAATAGACTACAACTTCAATTTTCCTCAAAGAGTGCCTTGATCGTGGCTGGCCATTAACATTTATTTCCTCCATCTTCCCAAGCCCCAAATCTCCTTCAACTTTGCTGAGAGACACTGGTTTTGACTACAGAGTGAGAAGATATGAAGACGGTTTGGGGATTTAATCAGCAGAGGAAAATGAGGAATCCCCTGGCTGCAGGGTCATTGATGGACTAAGGGGTCATGTTTCCTGAGGGTCAGATTTCTTATGTCTTCTCAAGGCCACAGAGAGAGTCCGGCCAGGGCCGGAGTGATAGCTGCTTTCCTGGCACATCAGCAGCAGCTGAACACTAATGTGTTTAACAGTTGGACTTATTTTTAATCTACTGTATTAGGAACACAAATTTAATCAAGAACAAAATGTTACCAATGTTGTTGTTTTTTTTTTGTTCCTGTGCGTGCATATATCCTTAACACTGTATTGCATTCCCTGGTGCAGAAAGCTCTCTGACATCTGACTTATTTCATAACATTAGGGTTTTTTTGTAAGTGCAAATATATACGGAGAAAAAGAAAAAGAAACAAGACGCTGAATTTCCCCACAATGCACCCCCCTGCTTAAAGAAATAACTGCAGTACAGATTTTAACAATTAACATTCCTGCAGTGGATGCCGTTATGGATGGAGCTAATAAATGTTTTCAAACACTCCTCCGCTCAAATACACGTTCAGCTTATTTTCTGCCATTTGATGGCATGGGTGGGTTGAGACATTCCTGTAAGCTTTTTTTTTCTTCCCTCCTAGTCAAAGAAAGAGATCTTATCTCCCTACCCACCCTAACCCACCCCCTTCCGCCGCCCTCCCCACTCTGCTCTGTGCCTACTTCACTGAAACCTGACTTGCAGGTCAGCGGGCTGGTAACAGATTAATTTTACTCTGTGAGGAACACCAAGCATTTTGGCCAGGAAACATGAGAACCCTGTTATAATATTACCGTTTTTCTAAATTAAATTAAACCAAAATTAAAATTAAACCAAAAGGAAAAATTAAACCAAATTGTGGCGCATAGTGCAATGGAAAATATTTCTCTTCCAAACACGCCTCTGTGATAAATGCCTGTGTGAGTGAAAGCACAATAAATATGCACTACATTAAAAACCTAGATTATTCAGGTTTTAAGACTTATAGCTAAAAGTGGTTTAATGTTTCATGCCTAATAATAGATTACTCCTATCGCATTTCTAACCTTTATTTCTCCTAGCTTTGAAGTGCAGCCATATAAAGGTTGTTTGTAGAACCACACGAAAGTTAAAGCAAATATTACTTAGAATGATTCATACCAGCAAGAATTTGCAATGAAGGCTGAAGCTTTTTTCTTTTCTTTTTTTTTCTTTTTGGTGTGTATGTGTGTCTGAATCAAAAGAAATGAGATATTTGTAATATTTTTTGGTTGATAAATTTATTGAAACATTTTAGAGGCTTGCAGTAGAGGCACAGCTGACATAAACAGACTGACTGGAAACAGATTATATTCTGCTCTGTGGGGGAGGCAGAATTTAAAGGGGGAAAAATTCTCTGGATTTCAAAAATTGCCACCAGGTCACAGCAATACTTAATTAACTGAATACATTAACAAAAGGCTATAACATAGATGCTGAAAAAAAAAAAAAAACCAGGGTGGCTGGGAGTAGTTCAGTTCATTTAATCCTCTGTTCTTTGCTTAAAGATTAGCCTTTCAGAATGAGCAACCTGATTTTTTTTTAAAGGATCCATTTACCTTCCAAAGATTTTCATAGCAAAACATTTTGCATGGTTGCAAAAGAAATTAATTTGTTGCCAGTTGCTCCATCCTGGCAGGAATTCTGAATAAAGAATGTAAGCAATCTATCTTTGTTTGCAAGATATAATTAATCTGGCAGTTAAAATTCTTTGGAAACATTCTGGTGACTTATGTGGAAAAGTAGCGCATTTTCAAAGAAAACTCAACTGTATGCAGGGGAAGATAAAAGATATATGAAGTGTTTGTTCTAAGCGATACTATTCATTTAAAGATCATAATGTAACCCCACCCTAGCAATTATTGTGAAAAACAAGACAAATCTCCATCTATAGCTTTCCGACACAGTCTTGATTTGAGAAACAAAATAAGCACATTACTGTTATAGTCTAATAGACTGCAAGCTGTTTTATTAGAGTCAGCTGAATCCTGTTTTGCATAAAAAAGAACTCTGCTATCAAGAACACATTTACATTAATATGACTTTGACAAAGTAAAATAAAATCGCATTAAGATGATGTAAGTAGATAAGACAATGAAATCTCTGTGAGAGAGTTTTGGCATACACTAATTACAGTCAAGTCCCTGCAGGAAAAGAACATATTTTTACACCAACTATCCATGTGTTTGAAAATGTAGAGAGCCCAAAATGCAATCCTCAGTTTAGGTATTTCCTGAATACATTGTGTTTCAGAGGTGGTTTTTTTTTTTTTTTAAAGGAGCCTGCCTGATAAATAACACTTTCATTTACAATAATACAAGCGAGTTTCTTTCTGAGTACTGGCCTGTAATCATCCTGATTATTTTAAGGGACTTTCCAATATAGGGCAGCTGAAAACAAGGTTTTAGATTACATGGTAATTTAGGAATGCATGAAAAGCAAAGCAGTTACCATAATAAGGTTCTGGATAAACTTCATGGTTTTTAGAGCAAAACATAACAACATATGTTTTGTGATTTGTTTCAATGATTTTTCTATATTTTTTTGTTCAGGTTCTATCAAAATATTTGGAGGCCTCATCTGCGTACAGAGTTTTTATAACCTTATTTTGAAAACTTTGATGTCTCTCTTTTTAGTTCAGTCATTAAAAGAAAGGCAATGATGGATGAAGATAATGCTGTGGATTTTATGACTAATCAGTTCTTGGCAGTGGCCATATTTCTTCTGTAGCGAAACTTTAATATTCCTTTGGCCTTGTATAGGCTTCAAAAAAATTCTGTTTTGGAACTATGCTACACCAGCTACTTATTAAGTATTACCAAACAGTTATTGCACAAAAGTTTGCACTCTGATTTAATGCCTGACAAAATGAAGCAACCAGGAAAAGATTTCTCCTCCTTCCTGGCTACTCACAGATTTGGGGCCTTGTAATTGTTTTTTTTCTCCACGTCTTAAAGGCAAGAAGATGGAGAAAAACCATAGGGAGGGCAGGGAATTTGAAAGGGAAGAAGGACTGGTAGGGGTGAAGTGAACTACCATTTGTCTTTGTGAAGGAAGTAATTTTCAGGAGCCTGACTTTCTGCCTGGAGTCTTTGTTGTATTGTATTGAAATTGCAACAACAAACACCAGGTGTCTCCACTAAGCTGAGCTAAAGTTTCTAGAAAGGAAGGCCACTTTGCCAGGGAAGTTGAAGCACCCTGCCTTTTCCCTAGTGCTCTGGGCTGCTGCCTGGATAAGCCCAGAAGGGCTGGCTGAGGCCAGGTTTGGGGTGTTCATTCTTTGATGAGCATTCAGGTTAGAGCCTATTGACTCATAGAAGATCTGTAAGGGCACCTGAGTTTTGTGTGCAAGTCATGAAGAAACGCTGGTATGGTGGGGAAGGAGTCCGGTGAACCAGGAGAGCAGGAGGCCAGTACTGGGTGAATGGGAGCCTCCTTCTTGAGGGAGAAGATCCCAAACTCCATGGGACCTTCTGCTTGAAGACAACCAAACTGAAGACCCAGCAGCGGATGTGTTGGCTTCTTCTCTACCAGTGGCTGATACCTCAAATCACAGGCTGTGATTTTCACTAACATAGATTTATTTCTTCATCAAATAATCATTTAATTTCTACTGTGTGCCAAGGCCTGTCCCAGCAGTGAAAAACTAGACAAAACCAGCTTGCTTCCAGAGTTTGCATGAAAAGATGATCCTTCCAATTGATGCTAAAGGTAGCAATAGAGGTCAGTGGCATTCCAAGTATGGCGATAGACAGTGTGCTGAGAAAAGATTTTATATTTATGCTCTGAAGCTGCTGGGTGAGCAGGTGTCTAGATGCAGAACTTCTTAGTAGCCTCTACATGCTAATTTGCCTTTTCCATTTCCCAGAGATGTCCTATTTCTCAAGCTTATCTGTTCAAGGCATCTTATTTTCCCGTAACCTAGAAATTACCCTAAATACAATGAATATTTTGAGGCACATATTGCTTTGAGTGGTGCACAGTCAGAATCTTTCTCCTTTCTGATATAGACAGTCATGAGGTTAGATTTGGAATTCGGAAGGAGTGGAAAAACAAACCAGGGCCACCTGTCCAAAGAAGGAGACGTTGGCCCCGGAGAACGGGACTGTGGGGGCAGAACTGCTCTCATTATAGAGGAAAGCTGTTTCCCGTCAGGTTCTGAGTAGCCTTCACACGACCACAGGAGGGATGGGAAAGCTGAGAGAGAGGGGTTATAGTTTCATTTCTCCCTGTAACTGGTAATACAGTCTTGAGTATTTTTTTGTTTTTTACCCTTTTTGATCTTAATTCTTCATTTCTAATAATCAAGACTGAATATGTAATCAGTCACTTAATAATCAAGACAATTTTATGAAGTAGATCATGTGATTATTTTGCCTCTGTTTTATAGATAAGGAATCTGGCTAAATGATTGAGAAACTTGCCCGAGGTCACACCTCTTTTAAGTGGTGCCACCAAGAATATTAAATGACAGTCTTGCACCAGATGGTCCCTGCTGCAAGGTCTAACATTCTATGATTTTGTGAGAGTGACTTTTGCTACATCTCATATCTATTATGATCGGGCAATCAATCCTCCAAGCGTACGTCTTTTGTCGGTGAACAGATTTCTTGAGCATGCACTCTGTGTCGGAAGTAGCCAAGGCCCTGGGGAATCCATAGGGAACAAGACAAAGTCTTTTTCAGGCCCTTACAGTCTAGTGGGGGTAAGGGTGGGGCCAAGTACACAAGCAATCCATTGGTGTAACAAAAATATTTATTGCTAATATTTCTATAGTCAGTCATATTATTAAACTATTACAGAGGACTGTTCATAAAAGCAAAAAGATAGAAATAGCCCAAATGCTCTTCAGCTGAAGAATGAAATAAGTAAAATATGGTATATCCAACACAATGGATTGTTCTTTAGCCATAAAAAGAAACAAAGTACCAATAGATGCCATGACATGGATGAACCCCCCAAATATCATGTTAAATGAAAGAAGTGAGGCAGAAGGCCACATACTGTATGATTGTATTTATATGAAATGTCTAGAACAGGAAAGCCATAGACACAGGAAGTGGATCAGTGCTTGCCAGGGCCCGAGACAGGAGAGAATGGGGAATGACTACTTACTATATTTGGCCATGGATAATGCACACCCGCATTTTTCACCCAAACGTTCAAGAAAAAAACCTTTCATTTAAATTTTTTAATTCAATTATTTATTTATATATAAAACTGATGATCATATTGCAGGATATTATTTTGCATACACATATCATTATTGCTTTCTAAAGTTACACTTTAAATGCACAGGCATAAATAAAAGAATTAAAAACATTTAAATAGATATGGAATTAGCACTACCCATATATAATATGCATCCTTATTTTTCCCTCCAAAAATTTGGGCAAAAAAGTGTGCATTATACATGGCAAAATACTATAATAGGTACACCATTTCTCTTTGGAGTGACGAGATATTCTGTGATGGTTGTTCAACTTTATAAATGTACTAAATGTTAGTTGTGGTAAATTTTATGCTATTTGAGTTTTGCCACAATAAAGAAATGATGATAGATAGGGTCAGGCTTATTATTTCCATTTTAAGTTAATAAATCCCTATTCATCACCTGCATTATGAAAAACTGGCCTCAGCAGTGTTATGGATAGGAAGGTGAATATGGTGTTATCCTTGCCTTAACAGATTTTACAATCTACCTATTGGAATAATGGAAGATCAACAATGAATTATAATAAAAATGTAATTACATCAGCATTATAATGGCAGAATAGGCAAAATGATGAGGAATATTTAGGAGAAAGAATGATTCATCCACAAGGCACTGATGACATGTGATCAACATCAACCTCAACCACCTAACCCAAACAGGTCTTTTGCACCACGATAGTGACATAAGCAGGGGTGGGCACACAGCCACCCAGGAGTCCTAGACCTTGCAGGCCAGGAGGTAGCAGCCATTGCAGCCAAAGAAGGCAAAGAGGAATAACCAAGCAGCATGGTGTGTGTAGGATGAAGCTGGTCTTGCTCCAAGAAAGGGGCTGTCATCTGAGGCACAGTGACAGATGAATGCCAGGTATCTATGAAAGAAGGTGACTTGGGGAAAAAAAGAAACAATTCATCCTCAATCAGAGTTATTAGAAAATTCTCATGGAGGAGATGGTGCTTTGTTTGTCCTGAAGCCTGAACAGAAAGAAATCAGTAGATGGAGAAGAAACCAACAGAGAGGATAAATAACTTACTGAATATCTCACAGTGGTGATGGAACAGAAACCAAATTGTCATTGAGCATGCAGTTAAGCCTCCTTACTCGTGAATTATGTATTTGTGAATTTTTCCACTCACTAAAATTTATTTGTAACTTCGGACCAATGCGCAGGGCATTTTCATGGTCATCTGTGCACCTGTGCAGAGTGGGGAAGAATTTGAGGTGCTGGACAGGTATGTTCCCAACTGAAGTCATGCAAGACTCTACTTTGTGTTCTTGTTTCCTCTCTTATAATGTAAATGAGTGTGTTCAGGGCCATGTTTTCACTTTTTTTTGCGCTATTTTTTTTATGGTTTCACTGTTTAAAATGCCCCCGAAGCATAGTGCTACTATTCCTAAGTACAAAAAAGCTATGATGTTTCTTGTGAAGAAAACATGTGTATAAGTTAAGCTTTGTTATGGAGCTGTTGGCTGTGAGTTTTATGTTAATGAATCAACAATATATATTAAGTTGTGTGTCTTTGAACAGAAACACATATGAAAGTAGCTTGTATATTGACAAGCTGCTGAAAGTTTGTGATCAGAGGCTCACAGGAACCTAACTCTCTATTTCCCTTAGGAACATTGGTTCAGTTTTCACTAATTCACTGTTAGCAGCAACTTTATCGATCAAACATTAACACAAACAATGAGAATTGACTGTTGTTCCCATTGTTGTTTACTCCCAGGCTTGAAATCAAGCCATTCCTTTTCTACTCATCACTCATCATCAACCCTCACTCCCTGGCTGAACGCACACACATTCGCACAGGTACGCACACATGTGTGCATATGCATACCCACATACATGAATACACACATACACCCATGCTTCTCTCCAGAGCTTGTTGCATAATTTTTAGGGTTCAGAGTAAAATGAAAAGGCAAAATCCCTTGTTCAATGATTATTGAGAGTTTTAAGATGGCAAGGACAGAGCATGAAACCTTGTGCAGGGGCCTGTGCACACACTGCACACCCTTGAAGCTGGCCCTGCTTCTCCCTCCTAATTAGTCATATTCTCGCTTCAGTGCATTGCTCCTTTCTTTCTCTGGGACAAACAATGTGATCAGTGCTCCCCTGATATCATTTTAGACAAGCAGTTTACCCAACCACTGGCAAAGGTCTCTGGGAAAAGGATAACACACTCACAGATACCCAGTGTATGACGACTTGGTGGCTGAAGGGTTAGTTTGGCCTTTGGCCTTCTAGAGTCCAGTGACTTGGAGGAGGTTTCATTTTTCTCACTGAGAACTAGCCAGAGTCATGTGGGCTTGCATGTCATAGCCAGACAGTACTGCCTAGCTCTACTCTGCCTGTCATGAATCCCCTGGGCCACACTCCCTACAAGAAGTCTCCGTAATGGTTTGATACATCCCAATTTAGCCTCCTTGACATTCCTGGACAATGCTCAGGCCTTGGCAGCCTCTCCTAGGTGGCCTTCGTTCAAGGGCTGTGGACTCTCCAAATAAATGTCCAGACTTCCAGGACAGAAGCAGGGAGGCACTGGACTCCTGAAGTGCATTTGCTTGGCTCAGAATTCACTCCTTACAAAAGTGGTGGCTTAAAGTCTTCAGTGAGGAAAGGAAGTGGGGGAAGCAAGCATGGGTATTCAAAAGCAACTCACTAAAGGCAGGTCCCTGGAGAGCATTGTCTTATCTGGGCTTCCCTCACTCCTGCTCTCCCTCTGACCCCATAGGAGTGGGATGAAGTCTGGGAAAGCCTCGGAGACTTGTGAGGAAGCAGTCAGGACTTCTTTTTGGAAGAAAAACCCAGGCGAGTTTGCTGGTTCACGAACTGCTCCCTTGCCACTTGCAGCTGTCTTCACCTCTCTCCTTTTTGTGGCCACATGTCACGAGGCCTTTAGAGCTGTGGTTTTCAGAAAGTCTTCTGAGCCCTAGGCAGGTAGGAGGCTGCATTAGTTTGTTAGGACTGCCCTAACAGACCACCAGTAGATAAAAAAGCTGTGGTAGGTTTACACAATGGAATACTACTTAGACATAAGACAGAATGAAATTTTACCCTTTGCAATAGCATGGATGGATCTGGAGAATATTATGCTAAGTAAACAAGCCAGTCAGGGAAAAACAAGTGCTATATATGATTTCACTTATATGTGGTATCTAATGAACAAAATAAACTAACAAACAAAATAGGAACACACAGGACAGAGAACAGACTGACAGCTGTCGGGGCGGGGGTGGAGGTTGGAGGGCTGGGTGAAGAGATTAAGCAAAACAAACAAACAAACAAACTCATAAGACACAGACAGCAGTATGGTGATTACGATTATGGGATAGAAAGGGGGCTGGGGAAGGTAGAAGAGGGTGAGAGGGGCATAATGGAGATGAAGGGAGACTTGACTTGGGGTGGTGAACACACAACACGGTATACAGATGACATATAATTGTACACCTGAAACCTGTATAATTGTATTAACAATGTCACCTAAATAAATTTGATTAAAAAATAGAAATGTGTTGTCTCTCAGTTCTGGAGGCCACAGTCCAAGGTCCAGGTGTTGGTAGATCTGGATCCTTCTGAGGGCTGCGAATCTGTTCCACGCCTGTCTCCTAGCTCCTGGTGGTTTGCAGGTCACCTTTGGCATTTCTTGTAGATGTACCTCTCGATCTATGCTTTGATATTCACATGTTCTCTTTGCGTCTGTGTTCCCAAATTTCGCCCTTTTATAAAGACACTTATTAGGCCAACACTACTCCAGTATGACCTCTTCTTAAGTAGTTACATCTGCATGACCCTTTTTCCAAGAAAGTTTATATTCTGAGGTATTGGTGGTCCGGACTTCACCATATGAATTTTGGAGGACTCATTTCAATCCAGGACAGAGGACATAGTGGGAGTGAAGAACAGAAGTGAGATTTAGCAAGGTGAGTGCTAATGGAGATGGACTAGATCTGAGTGCTCAATATAGACGGTGAAGAGGTGGGACTTGAAGCTTAACATGTATTGTGCAACCAGACTGTGGACGATTTTAAAGGACAGAATAAATTCAGACCTTGTGGAGAAGGCAAGTGGGAGCCATTGTAAGTTCTTGAGCTGGATTGTAATAGTGTAAAAATGGCATTTTAGGATAATGGCTCAGGCAGTGGTATAAAGAATGGATTAAAGAGTACCTCAGTAGAGGTAGGGGGAATAATGGAAGTCTGGGTATGGTAAGAGTGTAATGGAAGGGCTGTGAAAGTTCTTAAAAGAATAGAAGATGGTAGGATTTACTTAATTGACTGGGTTCAGAGGACAGGAGGATTAATGATAGGGATCCAAACTGATAATAAGTTGAAAAGAGAAAGAGGGGATTGTGGGGTCTTTGTGTGCACACATGTGTGCATGAATGCACATGCTCAGGGAAAAAATCTTAATTGGGGATGTGTTGCATTTGAAACAATATTTGGTACCTAAGAGAACATGTGCTTTATTTAGAGGTCAGCAAGCATTTTCTGTAAAGGGCCAGGTAATAAATATTTTAGGCTTTGTGGGCTATACTAGCTCTGTTGTAACTATTTAGTTCTGCTGTTATGTCAGGAAAGCAGTCATAGATAGTATGTAAATTAATAGGTGTGGCTGTGTTCCAATAAAACTTTATTCATAAAAACAAGGAGCAGCAACAATAAAAAAAAATAAAATAAAAACAGGCAGTAGGCTGGGTTTGGTTCAAGGGCTGTAGTTTGCCAACTTCTGCTGTAGATACTTGGATATCTGTTACAACAGTACATTAAAAGGAGAGAGAACACACATATCCTTTAAAGATCAATTTTGTTGTGTCTTTCGGAATAATGTTCAGTATTCAGTGGAAAAATACAATATCAATTGAAACAAATTTATGCATACATGGAGCAAACATTTTATTGAGAATCAACTAAGTGTCAAGCATGATCACATTTTAGCACAATCACTCTCCAAGGGCAACTTTGTGAGTTGGCCAATTCTCATGCCCATTTTACAGATGAAGAAACTAAGCAAGCCCTCAGTAAAACATCTTGGAGTTGTCAAGCTTTCTTTCTGGCTAGAAAGTTTAACCAGCCTCTGGGTGAAGGCTTTCCAAGTCAGGCAAGAATTTGGCCTGGGCTTGAGAGCTTGCACGAGGCAATGTCAAATTTCACATCTGCTCACATGTTGTCAAAGTTTTAACTTTGCTCTCAGTTAACAGTCTTCAGAATAACTGTGCTCTGTGTTCTTGCTAGAGAGTAAGGTCTTGAAATTGTGTAATACCTACAATCTGTCAAGAGCCCTGGGAGAGAAAAAAAATAGAGGGAAGATAACTTAAGGCTCATGTAATTTGTCCTTTTCTCTGCATTACCTATAAGTTTCCTTTGATCATGTGGACTGCTACATCCCTCACAGAATCTTTATCATATTATTAAGACATTATTTTGGTCTCTTAGGTAGAATTGATACAAAAAAGTTGTGTGTGTTTTGTTCCTGGTTTAGCTGAGACTTGTTACTGAAAATATTGTTTATTATATTCCTTCATATGCTGCTCCCTATGAGAAAATTATCTCAAAAGTTGACATAAGAAAAATCCTTTTGAGAAAATAAAGTCCTGCTTCTCAGATAAAGAGGACAATGCAATGAATTGCGTTTCCCTTTTTGATTTGGCTCCCAGGAAGCTCAGAACCACATTTCATGTGCAAAGGCAATAACTATTATCACTACCAAAAGTTTTCTAAAGCCATATCTCATTTTTTTGTTGCCATTTGGTTAATCTTATTTTTTCCCTTCCATAAGCTGCTTCAAATGCTTCTTGGAGAGAGACGACTATTTGAAAAATAAATTTAAATTGAATCAACATGGAGAGTTTTTCAGCCAATCAAAACAGTAACGAGAGTTCCATTAGACTCAGGAAAAAATGTCAAAGAACATTTTATGATTAAGGGCAGAAATTTGCTTGGATAACTCTTAGAGAATACATGGTATTTCTTCTAAGATGACAATTTATTTCACAGCTGCTGAGTGACCCGCCTAAATGGATTACTATGTACATTTGTCTAATACTAAGCACTGGGTGAGGTATCAGGGACCTGAAAGAAGCATAAGGTTTAAAGTTAGAAGATCTAAGAACTTGTTTCAACTCTGTCACTAAATACTCATGTGACTTCAGGCAGATCCCAGATCTCTGCTGGGTGATTCTGAATGTCCCTTCAAACATAACCCTCTAGGAACCCATTGCTTATATGCTGTGTCTGCTGTTTATTTCCTTCCATTGTTCAAATAAGTCTTATTTTTCTAGCAAGGTTCCTCGCATCTGAGTGTTAGGAGCTATGTCTAGGTTTGGTCCTATATCTGTGCTAGGCATATTTATATCTATATCTATCTATATCTGTATCTAATCTATCAATACCTATATATAAATATATAACATTGAGTTATAACCACATTATTTCATTATTTTTTTACAAAAATAAAAAACAGGTTTATGAAGAGGGA
This sequence comes from Carollia perspicillata, assembly GCA_004027735.1. NCBI lineage: Eukaryota > Metazoa > Chordata > Mammalia > Chiroptera > Phyllostomidae > Carollia > Carollia perspicillata. The sequence goes on from PVKM010000719.1 coordinate 51,746, forward strand.
GAAACGAAGGCTAAAAAAGATAAGAAGGTAGGCTGATAGGTAGGTAGGTGAGTAGTGGGTAGGCACATGTTGAATAAAACACCAGAATCCATCTGCCTGTAGAAGCACATTTGTGTTCTGTACAAACACAAATTGCCTTGGAAACTAAAGCAAAATGGAATGAGGATGTGAAGAAATCTCTTTGTCTTAAATTAAATTTGACCATCACATGATGGAAACATAGCACATAATGATTGAGTGTTAAGAGTCAGCTGCTGAGTCATCGATCTATAAAGGTAGCTTGCTGGATGTGGTAAATGGAAATTTCTTCAGTCAAAAGGGTGGCACTGAAGTTCAGGAGGTGTGTTACTCTGGGATGCGAAGAAGAGGGATTTTGTTTCCAAAGGAGAGTGTTTTCACTGGGAAGGTCGGGCTCCTGATGGCGGCCTGTGGCTCCCACAGAAGGAGGAGACTTTCTGGCCACCAAGCAGATAGTAGCAGACAAAGTGCAAAACGAGGAGGAAGCTTGCTGGGGGAATTCAGAAAACAGCACTTCTTATGAAATTAGTGAGTAATAAGTTAATACAGGGGCCTGTTCCTCTTTATGGAAAATATTCTCTGGTGAGCTCTTCAAATGGAAAATTCTTAAGTACTGTAATGCACTGACATGAAAGATTTATGTAATAAGAGGTCTGAACATATAGCGGAAGAAAATTTGAAGCGATGAAGGTTGACAGTCCTGCTATCAATGCTTCATTCATTTAACAAATATTTATAGAGCCCTTAGCATGTACCAGATACTGTGCCAATCACTTGAGGGAATGGGGGCAAGGGAGCAAGTAATGAGTAATGCATTAATCTGTCTTTCCGACGCATGCATCCTAATGGGGGAGACGGCATATGAGAAACCTTATTAATTCATCAAAAGTATTTATTGAGCACCTGTTATATACCCAGGCTAGTGCCAGGGGATGTTTACAACGCAGAACTAAAATGAACACAATTTGTGTGGAAATGTTAAATTGGAAATCTGTAAATCAGAAATTATTTTTTTTGTGTGTCAACAGAGAGTTCACACAAAGACTGTTGAGAACTGCATAGATTAAATGGTATAAACTATCAAGCCCCAAAGAACCAATCTATTATGAAGCTAACAAGACTGAAATTTCAGGTTCCTTCACTTGCCGGGGTTCTTTTTAAGACCCTTGGAGATGCCCTAGTAGTTTTTATTTATAATTCCATTTCTTTTCCTTAAAGAAGCTCCTCTCAATTATATCAGCTTTGGGCCTCACAGCTCAAAGCTGCCGCTGAAAGCACCGTATTATTCCTGGCTAGATCATCACAGAGTCCTTCCATTCTTATCTCTCACCATCACATGGAGAATCTACTAGAGCCTTCTCTTCTTCTGAGTATTATTTGTCAGCCAAATGCTCGGTGTTTTTCTTCTCCGGAATCTCTCTCTCTCTCTCTCTCTCTAAGACAGCAAGTTGTGTTGGGGCCAACAGCTTCTAGTCACTTTAGAAAATAAGTAATCTTTTCTCTGTCATCTCACATATGACATTGCCAATGGTGTATTTGGAACCCTTGTGAGAAGGGCCAGTCTTCTAATTATAGTAAATGCAGTCAAGGAAAAGGGTCCAGATTTTAAACAAACAGCCATAAATTTTGCGTTTGCATGTCACGCCCTGAAATCATCTTTATCTGAGTCACAGATTATTCATTTGGATCCAGCCACAAAGAGCATCATGTTTTGTTAATTTGAGGCCTTTGGGAAGGGTAAAAGTATTCTAGTCAAATATCCTAAGAGGTTCCGTACTCTTCAAAATAAAAACATCTTGGTAAATCATTAATAGTCCTTGAGCGACTACACTGAGGATAGGAATATATTCACGCTCAGTGAGCTCCTTTTCTAAAACTGTGGCAATGTGGAATATATAAGTATTGGAAAGATTCAATAATTACTGGAGAGCACTAAATTACTGTAAAACTTGACTTGGAAAATAATTTTGGATCATATTATTGTAACAAGGCTTGTAAAATGTTTATTTCTTACTATCCATCAAAATAAAGCCACGTATGTGTAAGAAAGTATTAGTTCAGGTAAGAGCAATGTTACTAGTAAGTTGTGTGACTTTAGACAGTGATGATGATGATAATGATGATAAAATTAGCATTATTAATTTGTTACTATATCAAGCACTACACTGAGCACTTCATATTCATTATCTCATTTAACCCTCACTACTCTATAATTGTCTGCTCTTTTTTGGTAAGTTCCCTGGGGCCCAGGAAGGTCAAGTGACTTGGCAAGGCCATTTGGTAAGTTGTGGACTAGGGATTTGAGCCAGGTCTGTCTTAGAACCCAAGCTCTTGATCACTTTTCATGCTGTTTGGGGGCTCAGTTTTCCAGTTTGCAAAATGAGGAGGCTGGCCTTCCTAAGCTCTGCCATTTTCTCCAGCCCTAAAGCTCTAGGATAACTCTGATTTCAAGTCGTCATCCTCCGGCAGCACGAGAGTGCTTGGTTTACTAATATGTTTGTTTTCCAAATTGATCTCTACCAGCTCAGGGTAATTAAAACCCCACAGCTCTTACATTCCCCAAATAAACAGAGGCACGCACATTTGCCACCCCTCACAGCAGTGCACATGGCTTTGTTTATGCATAGCACCCAAGATAAAAACCAAATATATGGTGGAAAATTGCACACTCTGTGCGAACAGAGGAGTAAATGTGTGCACATTTCAGCCTAATGGACTGTGAGTTCCTACTTATTTATTGATAGCACTAAGCATTGACCTAATCCAGGGCTCCCTGAAAAAACCTCAGATGTTCTTTTAGTAAATAGTACTTTATATTCATGGTAACTGTGTGGTGGAATGGTGGGTTTAGAAATGCAGAATATCATTCAGCAGCTTGCACGCCAGGTAACTATTTATTATAGCCAGAATAACAGAATTAACAATGTGATTAAGATACTATCATGGCAGAGACTTTTGTGTACAACCTCAGTTACCGTGGGAATCATAATGTAGAATGTTCTCAGGTCTTGGTATCCTTGGATTGTGAGTGTTTGTCTACCTTTTGTGTGGTACATAGCTGAACCTCGAACACTGCAGGGATCAGGGGCACTGACCCCTGTGTAGTCGAAAATCCACATATAACTTTTGACTCACCGGAAACTTCACTACTAATAGCCTACTGTTGACCAGAGGCCTTACTGATAATATAAAGTCAATTGATACATATTTTTATGTCAGATTATTATACATTGTATCCTTACATTATAACAGAGCATGCTAGAGAGAATAAACCTTTATTAAGAACATCATAAGGAAGAGAAAATGTTTATTGTAAAAAAATCCTGTATAAATGGACTCACGTAATTCAAACCTGTTGTTGTTCAAGGATCAGCTGTATTCCTGAATGGATGCAGAAGCAGAGCAGGGTTTCCTCCGGGGAGCCTAGATGAGGGTTCTTTAAGTGTCGTCTGTCAGGACAAGGGAGGGATCCTTTGTTTATTTCATCGAGTTACTGAGTACTTCCTATCCTGGGTTTGTGTTGGGAACCTTTGGCACCATTAAGATAAAGTATGAGTTGAATCTATAGATTGCTTTGGGTAGTGTGGACATTTTAATGATGTTAATTCTTCCCATCCATGAACATGATATGTTCTTCCACTTATTTATATCTTCTTCAATTTCTTTCTTCAGTATCTTAAAATTTTCTGAGTACAGGTTCTTTTACATTCTTGGCTAAATTTATTCCTAGGTATTTTATTACTTTTGAAGCAATCATGAGTGGGATTATTTCCTTAGTTTTCCTTTCTAATAGTTCATTATTGGTGTATAAAAATGCAACTGGCCCTGGTTGGTGTGGCTCAATTGGTAGGAGTGTTATCCTGTAACCAAAGTGTTGCAAGTTTGATTTTTGGTCAGGGCACATACCTAGGCTGTGGGATCCATCCCTACCAAAAGACCTTGAATAGCCACAGCAATCTGGAGAAAGAACAAAGTTGGAGGAATCATGCCCCATAATATCAAACTGTACTACAAGACCATAGTAACCCAAACAGCATGGTACTGGCACAAAAATCACATATAGGGTAATGGAACAGAATAGAAAGCCCAGAAATAAACCCATACCTTTGTAGTTAATTAATATTTGACAAGGAGGCAAAAACAAACAATGGGGTAAAGATAGTCTATTCAATAAATGGTGTTGGGAAAATTGGACAGATGCATGCAAAAAAAATAGAATTAGACCACCTTCTCAAGCTATACATGCAAATAAACTCAAAATGGATTGAAAATCAGAATGTTAAACTCAAACTCATAAAAATCCTAGAAGAAAATGGAGGCAGTAAAATCTCAGACATTTCTTGTAGCGATATTTTTCTGACATATCACCTCAGGCAAGGGAAACAGAATTAAAAATAAACAAATAGGACTATATCAAACTAAAAAGCTTTTGCACAGTAAAGGAAACCATCAACAAAATGAAAAGACACCACACTGGATCGGAGGACCAATGATACATCTGATAAGAGTTTGATATCTAAAAATGTTAAAAAACTTATAAAACTCAACCTATACAAAAAAAACGAACAACTCAATTAAAAAAGGACCTGAATAGACACTTGTACAAAGAGGACAAACAGTTGGTCAATAGACATAGGAAAAGATGTTTAACATCACTAATCATCACAGAAATTCAAATTAAAACCACAATGAAATATCACCTCATACCTGTCAGAATGGCTATCATCAATCAACAAACAATAAGAGTTGGCAAAGATATGGAGAAAAGGGAGCCGTTGGGCACTGTTGGTGGGAATGCAGACTGGCACAGCCACTGTGGAAAGCAGTGTGAAGTTACTTTAAAAAGTAAAATGGAAATTGCTTTATAACCCAGTGATTCCACTTTTGGGAATATATCTGAAGAAACCTGAAGCACTAATTTGAAAAATATAAGCACCCCTATGTTCACTGCAGCATTATTTACAATAGCCATGATTTGAAAGCAACCTAAGTGTCCATCAGTAGATGAGTGGATAAAAAGCTGTGGTACATTTACATAATGGAATACTACTTGGCCATGAAAAAGAGAAAATCTTACCCTTTGCAACAGCAGGGATGGGCCTGGAGAGCATTATGGTCAGTGAAATAAGCCAGTGAGAGAAAGACAAGTATTATATAATTTTACTCATATGTGCGATCTCATAAACAAAATAAACTAACAAGCAAAATAGAGACAGACTCATAGATGGAGAGAAGGCTGACAAATGCCACGCAAGGAAGTTTGGGCGTCCTGGGTGGAGGATAAGAGGGATTGCGCAAAAAAAAAAAGAGAGAGAGAGAAAACTCATGGAGGTAGGCAACAGTAGGGTGATTGCCAGGGGAAGGAGGGGTGAGGAGAACTGGAGGAGGGTATGGGGCGGAATAAACGGTGATGGAAGGAGACTTGACTTGGGGTGGTGAGCACACAGTACAGTGTACCGATGGTGTGCTGTGGAATTGTGCACCTGGAACATAACATTTAGTTAACTGGGATCGCCCTAATAAATCAAGAAAAAGGAAACAAAATTACGTGTAAAAAAGTATGTGAAGCCTTGACCACAGGAGGGTGAGATGTACATAAAAATCTATCTGTGTGCTAACACGGTACACTCTTCTTTCTCTATATTGTCTTGTGTTCATGAAGGAGATAGCATTGGAACAGTCCTTGAAGGGTAAGAATTTGGGCCTACAGATAACGGGGTGAGAGTGGAGAGGATGATAGTAGGAGGAGAGGTTAGATGAGGCAAGACAAGGAATAGACGGGGCCTAGGAAAAGCTGATGTGTATTTTATTATTATAATTTTTATTGTTTGTGTTATTATTTGCTTACTGACCATCTACCACAGCTGGAGTGTAAGCTTCTTGAGAGCGAAGACAAGGAACAATGTCTATTTTATTCACTGACATATGCCAAATGCCGATGACCCTCTCTGGTAGACAGACAGGGCTCAGTAGATATCTATCACGTAGAGAGAGGGAGAGAGGAAGACAAATTTGGAACGAGACTTGCCAGGACTGGAGGCACATGCAGAACCTTGGGATCGAAAACACATAGCAATTTAGCTGTCTGGACCATTAGACAAGTCTTTTTAACAAGTCAGAGCCTTGCCTCAACATAGTCATGATGTGGGCAAGGCAGATAGCAGGAATTTACAGGAAAGAAAATGAGCAGACATAAAGACTAAGAACAGGAGTCAGAATGGCAGCAATTTAATTCATTTTAGTAAACATGTACTAACCACGAGCCAAGCATTATGGAGGTCAAGATGAACTTCAGCAGGGCTTCAAAGGAGGGAAAATTGTGTCTTTTGGATAAATAAAAGCTTCACAGAAGGGGCAGTGTTTCAAGTAGAATTTGAATAATGGGTAGGATTTTTCTATAATGGAAATGGAAAGAAGGGAATTTCAATTAGAAAAAAGAAATTAGAGATGGGAAGAGAGAAATGTATGAAGAACCTGTGTGTCAAGTATTTTAGTATGTGCTTTACTTAAACCATTTTACTTACTCTTTGCAGAACCAAATAATGCAGTATTATAGATGAGGAAGCTGGCCTTCCCAGTGGAGCCATGACTTGACTCCATGTGTGTCTAACTCAAATTTGTGTAAGAATAATAACAATAATAATAGGTAACATTTGTTGAGCTACCTGCTTCCTTATCTCCTTGGGAAACTCTATACCTCGTAAACTAATTCAAGCACCACCTTCCTTATCATTTTCCCTTAAAGTACCTGCATTAAGTGCTCTGTATGAGCCCTGATTTGAGCAGCTCTCTCACTATGTTGGGTTATACAATGACCCCTGTCTGGAGCACACTAGGTTATGAATTCAGTCAGCAGAGGGGCTGACGCAACTGCTGCCTTCTGTAGATGGGTTCTAGGTGGTGCTTCGCCGTGTCACCACATTTTGAATTCAAAGTCTCATGTGGGGTCATCAGATGAGCAGAGTCTGAACTAAATGACTGTGTCCTATTGCAGGGGAAGCTGGTAAGATGAGTTCCTGGCACGTTTTGTGGTGAGATTGACTAATAAGTTGGGGAATCTCCAAACATACATGTGGTGTTCAGATGAACTGAAGATTCAAAAATGAAATACAGAAGTCCACTAGAGAAAGCAAAGTTGTGAAATAGTTCCCTGAAGCACCCCTGGGTAAAAAAATCAACCCTAGTTTGGGTGTGGGTTATGGATGAAGGAAGGAGAGAAAGGGCAAAGCAATCACAAAGATTCTGATGAGCTGCCCTGCGTAGGGCAGCAGATCACACGGTTTACCTCCCCAAGCTCAGTACGTGCACCCCTGATAGAACACAAGTGATTTTAGGGCTTTATAAATGCATTTAAAGATACTCCAAGTTAGTTATTTAAGATATATTAGACAAAATAATTAGCATATCAAAGCTATGCGTTCACAGCTATTGTTTAGGAAGAAGTTAAGTTTAAGTTCAGTTTAAAAAGAGTAACTCAACATTAAAAGAGTTAAGTAAACAGTACAGCAGGTGGCACATAGCTAGGGCGTGGCTTCTGAAGGTAGTAGAAGAATGGCTAGAGCTTGGGAAGGCCCAGACATAGAGGTAGGAAGCTGGAGCTTCATTCGCCACCTACATGTCCCTCTCAGGGATCTTCGTTTCACATGCTAAAGAGGTACAACAACCCTGCCGCAGCTTCCTGAAGCCAGTGTCAGGACTAGACCTCCTGTGGTGTCACTTCAGTAACACTTTAGGTGGTTTTCCATGCTTACCAAGACTGCTTGTGAATTTGGGGGAATTTAATCTGTTTATTCTCATCATTGAGTCATGCCTGGGCGATGTCAAATTCCCGAGTTATTAGTCTTTAAATGTGTGTCCACATCTGAGTGACCTTTGAGGGAGAGGTTACCATGGGTGGGTATATTTTTGCATTTGATAAATGACTTAAGCTCTAATTTTGATTTGCTTTAGATATGGGTCTGTTCCCTGGCTCAATTTGGCATTGTCTGGCTTCCCCATCCATAAATCCTTCCCTTGAATTCCTGGCTACTCGCTCTTAGACTTGAACTGACTGACAAGTGAGCCCACCCAGAGTCTAACTCCTAGCCTAGCTCCTGGAAGGTCTGTGGTGGAGGTAGAAACAAATCCTTTAGGAGTGGACACTCTTCTACTTATTAAATTCAGATCTCAGGAAAATGTATTACCCTTTTATATATCTCTCCCTGTAATTCATTCAGTTACATGTGCCTTAGGGATATTTATGGGTCAGCAAGACCTGCTGCCTCAGGGATCAAGGGAAGAAAGAAACCAAGATGGAAGAACAACATAGGATGGCTATGCAGAGTGCTTTTTGTGAAGATGTTGGAGTAGCTTTGGTGGAGAGTATCTGGCTGAAGGTGAAGTCATAGCAGTGAGAACTGAACTCACTGCTCTGAGCTTTTGTGAAATAGTAGCTAAAGTTGTCTCATGCCAGGATCTGTGTATAAGAGAGAAATTTGGATAGTTTCCTTAAACGTAGGATCTATTTAGAGACTATCCTTATATACAGATTGGATTGCACTGGCAGGAGATTTCGACACTATTAGTTAAGCTGGATCAACTTTTAGACTTAAGAAAATGGGACTAAAGGTTGTACCTTCAGTAAACAAGTCCAAACACCATTCCTTTTCACTCAGGATTCTCTGAATAAACCGTGGATGAATCACTTAGTGAGTTACCTTCCTCATTTTGTCTTTGAGTTAGTAATAGCGTGGTTGATAGTATTACCGCTCACCAAGTATTGCATTTCCTTGTGGTACCTTTTCTGCGGGGCAGTTACACATTTCCACCTTGTTAAACTTACGAGTGGCTATATGATTTGCTTTAGTCAGTGAAATATGGGCCAAAGTAATGCATATCTCCTGGGCAAAAGTTTTAAGAGCCAGCAATATTTTCCTATTTTTATTCCCTCTGCCACAATAGCCAGCAATGTTCCAGCTGGAGTCCCAGAGCAAAGACGAGGTGGGGCAAGGCTTCAGCAAACCTGTGTGGATATGTAGTGAATTCAATAAATAAATCCAGTTTCTTTGCATTGTCTGTTGTGGTGGTACAATCTGGTCCATTTTGCCTAATAAATTAGCTATGGTAGTAATGCCAGCAATAAAAATATCATCATTTTGGGAGACATATACTAAGTGCTAAACCCCACGCTAGACATTTAACATGCTCTATCTCATTTAATTTGGTAACGACTCTGTGAGGTGGATGCATTTCCCCAATTTACAGGTGAGGAAGCTGGAATGCAAACAGCTGGAAAACATCATAGTGTCTGGCCAGGATTTGAGTTTTGCGCTCACTGCTTCACCTCCCCGTGCATCCCTCCCAATAACTTTTGTTAAGCTGTCACTCCACGCAAATGCCAAGGCTTCAGGGTCTCAGATCCCTCAGGTTTGGCTCCTGTAGGAATCAAATGTGCAGGAAAGCAAGGCATGGTCTCCCAAAATCTGGAGAACAAAACAAGAAAGTATAACTAATCTATTGCTTTCAATTTAGAAAAACCTATTGTTTATCACATAAGGGAAGACTAGAGCCATATACACATGACTTTATATTATAAAACAATGTCCTACACCTATAAAAATAACCCAATTATTATATTATACTATTAACTTGATACTATATTGGAAGTTATATAAAGAGCCCAAATATATATCATCAATGAAATGCGAATGTATAAGCAAATTTTGTGTGAATATTAATATATAAGTATAGAATGTATGCATATTTATAAAATTATGTATTTTGATGTATAACATATACATACACATTTATGCATGCACATACATATATAAAATCTGCTTTAGAAATAATAATCCAAATAATTCTTACTGAAATATACATGTGCCTTAAAGTCTAATTATTAGATAATTATTGGCCAAAAATATTTGGTGCAAATATGTGCCATTGAACATAGTATAGTAGGGTTCACCAAACAACTGACAACAAACTAAATTAATAATGATTTAATGAAACCACAGTAATTTGTAATGAAAACCCAAGAACAGCAGCGATTTAAAAGCTACAACCAACCAACCCAAGAGAACACTGATAATCCACTGACAATAAAGAAGCCTTCCTGAAATTTGTGGGAATTCCAGCAGTGTGTGCGTGAGCTTGTGATGGAGCTTGCAGTGTTGCCAAGCCTTGTGTGGGAGCCAGGATTGTTAGTGGAACGATGAATTAGCATCCTCAGTCAACTCATAACGTGCTCAATTGAATTTATGAAGAATAAAATTTAGTAACCCTAATTGCCCACATAGTAGTAAGTAGTCCTTAAGTCTATGAATTAAATCAGGATCAGTTTTTGTCCACTGAAATGGCAGCCAATCAATGGATCTCATTGGTCATAGTTTGCTAATGGCTGTTCTAGAAGTCTGATGAATCGGATTGCCCAACATTTTCTACTTAGACCTATATTTAGATAGACCTGGCCAATATCTCCACAACTGAGGGCCCAGACACTGGGCACCCACTTTCTATACAGTTTCCAAACAGTCTTTGTGGATCTATTGATCATCTCTGAGAATGATGCATTTAGTGTTCCAGGTGCTTTAGTGCTGAGAGACAAGTGCCTTGTGTTGAGGGCTTCCATGGTTTGCCCTGACCCAGTGGTTAGCAACACATTTGCTAAGGCTGTGAGAATGCCAGCCCATTTGTGGACCAATGGAACAGTAATCTATGACCAATGTGCTTCATAGATACAGTGCTGAGGGAGGAAAGGGAGCTTCAGACCCTGGTAGAGAAATGCTTGGATCCCTAGCTGGAGCGGCCTGGCTAAAAGTCTTTGTGTGACTTTTACCTAGGGCCCCTGTTTGAACAAATATCTACATAATTTTACTGAGTTTTCTATCCCCTCACCCCAAATTCTTGCACCTCCACCTCCCCATTGCCCCCAAGCAGAAGGGTAATAGATGCCTTGGTAGCTATTCCAATGACATCAAACAACTGAAGAACTTTTTTAGGTTTAAGTTTGAGCATTCTCAGTTTAAACTATTTTGTTGGTATACCTGCCTATATATTTTCTCAGCATACATATTGTATACCTCAAAACAAATTTACTGAAGCCCTAACTCTCCTGTCCCTGAGAATGTGATCTTATTTGGAGATAGGGTCTTCACCGAGGCCATCAGGTTAAAATGAGGTCATTAGGATGGGCTCTACTCCAGTACAACTGATGCATTTAGATACACAGGGAGAACTGGACACAGAGACAGACGTGCACAGAGGGAAAACTATTGAAGACACAGGCCATGTGCCATCTACAAGTCAAGGAATGCCCGAGGCTACCAGAAGCCGGGACAGAGACATGAAACAGACTCTTTCTTACAACCCTAAGAAGAAATCAACCCTGACAACACTTGACTTCTAACTTTTAGCCTCCAGAACTGTGAAACTATACATTTCTGTTGTTTAAACCACCTAGTCCCAGGGAACTAACAGAACATGTAACTTTGCCAATGGTATTTGTTAAAATTTAATTCCATTTAATAAGTTCCTGCACATAAATTTGGGCAGAGGCGGTGGCATCTGATAGTGGCCTAGTGTGCTTTCCCCTTCTCAAGCTCTCCAGAGCTCTCCCTCCCCACTGGGACTTACGCTCGCTGTGTCTACTTGGTCACAGTCCCTCGGTCCTTTCCATGTCCTCAGTTCACTCCTTCTGAGCTGACACTCCCTGGGCCTCCATTATAATCATTTCTTGCATTCTATCATCTACTTCACCCTCTCTTTTTTCACTATTCTGTTCTGGAAAACTTCAAACTTGATTAATTTCCACTCTCTGCCTGGACCCATAGAGTCAAACGTCGCTGAAGAAAACACACATGATGAACAGCGACACTTTACTAACAGCCACTAACCTGAAGTACCTGGTTTTGTCATTTCCTCCCTAACAAAGGATCATTTTACTTCTCACTTAAGAAGGATTATTTTACTTTTTCCTCTTCAAAAGTCTGACATGGCCTTCTCTCCTCTTCTACTCTTCACTTTCAGCTAATGACCTTCTTTGAGAGAAGCAATCAAAAAAGGATGTGCGCATGCTCTAATTTGCCCATCTATTGGAATCTGTACCATTGCCCTCACTGGCCTCCGTTTACCATCAATGGGCTGACCATGTATTTAAGGCCACCCCTACCCCAGGCACCAGACCAGGGCGAGTCTCCCTACTCAAGAGTTGACTCTGCCATTGCTTCCTTCTCTCCAGCAACATCAATGGCCCCTATTTATTCATTTAGCAAATATTTCCCATTAGCATATAATTTTTTAAAAATATTTTATTTATTTATATTTAGAGGGGGAAGGGAAGGAGAGAGGGAGAGAAATATCAATGTATGGTTGCCTCTCGTGTATCCCCTGCTGGGACCTGGCCTGCAACCCAGGCATGTGCCCTGACTGGGAATCGAACTGCGATTGTTTTGGTTCACAGGCCTGCGCTCAATCCACTGAGCTACACCAGCCAGGGCAGCATAGAAATTTTTTAAAAAATGTTTTTACATTTAAAAAAAATCCTCTTCTGATATACATTTCTTTCTGCTTCTATTCCATCTCTCAGATCTTTAAGAAACACTAGTTGAACCAACTGCCTTTATGTTTTCTCCAGGTTTTCTCTTTTGATTCTCTGTTAAAATCTCTCTAGTCAGTCTTTGGTCACTCCACAGACACTGATTCTATGAAGGTCACACAAATGATCTCCAAACTATTAAGTCCCCCTCTCAATTCGCAGTCCTTATCTTACTTGACTTATGAGAAGTACTCAACACAATGGTTGCTTCTTACTTATTGAAATATTTTTCTTCTTTTGGCTTAAAGATACCTTATTTACCTGCTTTCCACTCTGTCTCAATAGCCGATCCTTCTCCATAGTTGTTGATGCTTTTCCTCATTCCCTAAACCTCTACATGTTGGCATGTCCCAGGACTGAGTCTGGAATTCTTTTCTTTTATATCTACTTCCATTTGCCAGGTGATATCATTCCAAGTCATGGTTTAAAATATCTAAATGCTGATCATCCCTATTTTATTTTTCGGTTTTTACCTCTCTTATGAATGCCAGACTGAGGTACCTTCTCCACACTTTCACGTAGGTGTCTAATAGGATCTCAATTTAACATAGAAAAACCCCTAAACTCCACGTCTCATGTTCCTCCAGTATTTTTTCTTCCAGCAATAGCTCTTTCATAGTACATAAAATCTCCATCGGTTTCTCAGACCCAACACTGAAATTGACCTATAACTCGTATTTTATACTTAATTCATCAGAAATGAAGGATGTTAACTTATCTTTCAAAATACATATAATACTCAATGACTTCTCCCGTCTTTACCACTTGTGCTATTGTCCATCACCCACACTTGGTTTTTGCACTAGCCTCTTAATTTGTTTCCATACTTCTTCCCTTGGCCCTCTACAGTTTTACCCAAGCAGCCCTGATGATGGACTGATTTTAGTTTTTATAATAGCTTACTTTATATATTATTCACATACCATATAATTCACCCACTTAAAGTGTACAATTTTATGGTTTTTAAGATATTTACAGAGTTGTGTGACTGTCAGCACAATAAATTTTAGAACATTTTCATTCCCATCCCCCAGAAGAGGCTTTATACCCATTAGGAGTCACTTACATCATCCTAACCACCCCTGCACCCCCTCATCCCTAGGCAACTACCAATCTAGTTTCTGTTTCTTTTAGATTTGCCTATGTTGAACATTTCATATAAACAGAATCATATAATATGTGATCTGTTGTGACTAGCTCCTTTCACATAGCATAATGTGTTCACGGTTGATCCAGGTTATATAGCATGTATCAGTATTTCACTTCTTTTTATTACAAAATAGTATTCTATTGCATGGATCTGTTACATTTTTTCCATCTGTTTATCAGTTAATGGACATGCATGTTGTTTCCACTTTTGGCAATTACAAATAATGCTCCAGTGAACATTTGTGCACAAGCCTTTGCATGGACATATACTTTCCTTTCTCTTGGGTTTATGAGTAGACATGGAATTGCTGAGTCATATGGTAACTCTATGTTTAACCTTTTGAGGAACTTCTGGCTTGTTTTCCAAAGCAACTGTATCATTTTACATCCCTACTGGCAATACATGAGGATTCCAGTGTTCCAATCCTTGCCAACACTTGCTATTATCTAACTTTTTGTTTATAGCTATGCTAGTGAGTGTGATCTCTCATTAGGTAGACTATTCCTTTAAAAATGTAATTTAAAACATGTCACCTCCATTTTCTTAGTGCCCCAATGGCTCATCGTTCATAGTAAAATCCAAAGTCCTTAAAACTACTTTGTGATTTGCTCCTCACCCTTCCCAACCCACTTCTCTTACCTGCTACTTTGCCTTTTGCTCATTTTGCTCAGTGTGGCCACCCAGCATTTGCAGTTACTGTTCCTTCTGCCTAGAATATGTGTCCTCCAGATATCTACCTGCCTTGTTCCCTCATATCCTTTGGGTATCTGTTCAATTGTCACCTTGTAAGTGCCATCTTTCCTGAGCACCCATTAATTCCTAGCCCTCCCGAGAGCCTTCCCCTTAGACACCACAGCCAACAAATGGAAACATTTGGGGCCAAGGAGAGCTTTCAGTGGGCACCCAAGCCCCATGAATGACGCAGCCTATACCTCCTTTTGATAAGGTCTGTACTCCCTATGGCCTTGACAGAAATGGATACTTGTTATTTTTAATGTATTTTTTTTACTCTGGATTTTCTTAGTTCTTTTAGGATAAGAAAAAATAAGGTGGTGTGCAAATGGCTACTGGGTAGGCCATTGACATTTAACCTATAACATTGCCAGAGGAGAGTTAGTTTTGGAACGTGGACTCTGTCTATTTTCCAGCCCCCACAAAGACGGTGACTTGTTAGTATCTGGACTAATAAGGGATGATGGGTGTGGGCTTGCATATGCGTATGTGGGGCGCTCAGAAGGCAAGAGTTCCAATTCCTGCCTTGTCACTAAATTGCTGTGTGACTCTGAGTAAACCATTTAACTTTCCTGGGCATATTTTCCCTATTTGTAAAACAAGAGGGTTAAACTACATGATCTTTGAGGTCCCCTCCAGCCCTGACATTCTATATTCTGCCATACTTTTCACCTAATGAGATATTAACTCTGGCTTGGTTTTAAGCCTTGGGGTCCTGGGAACTGGCAGCTATCAGCAAAATATCTCCAAATGCAATTTGAATCCAGTGGAGCTTAATATATTTTTGTATTTGTGCTTCAGGAGATCAAGCTTTGAGTTGGAAATATGGGGAATTCAGTTACTATTTTTGACAAGCAGTTGGATTTATTAAATGATACATTGCATCTGGCAGCATTGCTGACGTATCAGGGAACAAGGACAGAGTTAAGAATTTCGACATAGTTGAAGGGCCTTAAAAGATCTACGCTAATGAGGACAGTAGGTTCTTTTAAGGACCACAGGGTTTGTCTTGCAAAGCCCTCATTATGTAGCATGAGCTACTTAAGGACAGGCAGGTGGAATAAAAGAAGACTGGTTAGGAGGGGAAAACTGGGGGAGGGACAAGGCTCAATTGCCCTAGGAAAGAGGACTATTACTCTTGCTCTTAACAGATCAGTTCATTTCTTACTAGTGTGTGTTTTTGGGGAACCGGGGAAAGTGACATTCTTGGAATTGTGAGGGCATGACAAGTTGGGGGTTGTTGGTACTTAAGTTGCTTGTGGAAATAAACAAAAAGCTTACTAAGGACAAGTAAAGATCAGAGCAATTTGTACTAATTTGATGACACATTTTAAATTGGCTTTCTCTGTGATAGCCTTACCCTGTGTGATTGTTTGACAGGCCTTTGTGGATGGAATATCTGGCCCTAGACTACCAAGAGGCAGAGGGGGTGAAAGGCCTTTGAAAAAGCGGGGTCATGGTCTGGAACTTCCACCTCAGCAGCTGGGTGTCCCCACAGTTCTGCTGATGCCATGGCCTCCTTTACACGTCAGAGTCACCTGGACTCCTTCAGCTTGTGATTCTTCATACATGGCTCTGAGGTACAATCATAGTCTTTGGGCAAGTGGATTAACATCTCCAAGCCTCAGGATCCTCATCTGTAAAGTAGGGACCCCTATGTACCTCATGGGGTTGGTGCGAGGATTAACTGAGGCAACACTTAAAAGTGCCTTGTGTGGTGCCTGGCACATGGGTGCTCATCACACTTCGTTTTTCTTGCCTCCTCTGGGCTGAGGAGTCACAGCACTACAAGGGCAGCCCTTCCACTTGAAGGCCTTGCTGAGCAGATAGGTGGGGGAGGAGATGTCTTGGATTCTACACATGGCCTGGGTGAGGGTCAGACTTACCCTGCCAGGGCTGGGCCAATGACTTTATGAAAAACCCAATCTGCGATTTTTCAGTCTAAGCATTAAAAGCTCCTAAATCTAAAAAAATAGATGCAAGAAGGACCTTTTAGTTCAGAGGTGTCTGTAGGTTTCATTTTGAGCATCACCACTGATGATTTAGCAGTAGTTTCCTGAAGCACTTTGTTGAGAAGGGATCTAAATTTCTTACCTAGGTTCAGGAGAAAAGAGTATCTTCATGGATTAGTAATGTCTCCCATGAGTGAGAAGGGTGAGAAAGTATGTGCAAGCTATGTATTTGCCAATGTTAGAGAGAAAGTCGAGGCTACAAGAGGGGAAGTGACCAGCCTGAGGTTACACAGTTAGCTAGGCAGCTGTGAATAAACCCGGGTCTCTTTTCTCTGATGTCCAAAGTAATTACATCTTGCTATGCTGGAAACTACTTTCACAAAGGCCTCTGTTCCATGTGATACTCACAAAATAAGGAGGAAATCTGAAGCTGGAAATGACTGGCATGTGACAACACGCAAACACCCCACGTTGAGCCATATCATAAACTTCGCTTCTGATCTCGTTCAGCAGGGACCAAAATAGCCCAAGTCTGCTTTCCTTGTCTGTGAAGCTGCAATACTGTGGAGGCAATGGAAATGCTTCTTTGAGCAATGAATCTTTTTAAAGGATTCATTATTTTATGGAGACACATTAAGTATTTACATTTCTTTCATATATTTTACCCTTGTAATTTATGATTTGGGGCCTTTACACTTTGGAATTCTCTATCTACTTTTCTCCTGAAGGTGATGTTGCTCACCTAGACTTGTGGAAGGTTTTCATTTTATCATATGGGTTGGTGTCCAATGGGCTCTGTAGTGATTGATGTCCCAGCTGCTGGGAGTGTTGGCTGCTATTGGGAAATTGTGTTTAGTGGAAGGGAACTGCCTTCCCCACAGTATATGCGTTCAAAAGCCACTGTACAGGGCCCTGCCAGCTCCGATTCTCCCCATGGGATCAGCAAAGGCCTCTGTTGCAAATGTATTAGTTGAACTTCTCCTTATGCTCAGTCCTATTTCCCTCACTGCCTTAGAGGCATTGTTCCTAAAAGCAAACCCCAATAAGCAACCTGTGTGCAAGTGTCTGCCTCAGAATTCATGTTACCAGGAATAGGACCCAAGACAGACTCTGGATATGGAGGGTACTAAACCACAAGATGGAATATAAAGCTGAATAAGAGAGAGTAAACAAATGCAAACACTCTCCCTGGACACAGGATTTAACATACTGGCAAGGACTCCAGGAGACAGGGCTGGGATGGCTTTTGGAACTTTGGAGACTCCAATGGCCCTCACCAACTAAAGCAGAAATGTCAGAATGGCCTGGGCCAGTGGTAGAGGAAGTGATCAAAAGGCTCAGAGAAGGGGGTGCGCTAGAATGGATGTACTGCACAAGGCCAGAAAGCCCCTTAGCTGACTATTTTCCATGGGAGGGTCAGTGAACACTCTTACTCAAGTGATGAGGAATATGCTGGTGATGTGTGTGAGCACTGGTATCCCTGGGAAGTTCAGCGCTGTCAGTCCTCTGCAGTTAGGAATGACAGTAGGAGACGCTGCTACAAAACTGGGCTTCCTGTAGTGACAGGGATGTTAGGATTCTCAAATGATAGAGCCACCTGGTGACACAGCACCAGGAGCAAGGCAGGTGCAGTTACTACGATGAGTAGCAAGGTCAGAGTGGCTGCGGGGGGCCTGGGCTTGCAAAAGGCTTTGGAAACATTTAATAGAATGTGGTGTTCTGTAGGGACAAGAAAACTGGGAAGCCAAGAGGGGTATTACTTCATTTAGACAATTGAAAGAAATGACTTATAGAAGGTCAGGAAGCTGAAGACAGCCACCACAGTAAAAAAAAAAAAGTTGTGATTCTTTACCCATTTTTTGGACTTAAACTACTTTTTGGACCTAAAGCCCACTAACCAAAGGAGAGGTCTGGTCTCCCTGAGAAAGAGCCTGTGACATCATAGCAAGTATATACAGTATTAGCCCCCCAGTTCTTTGGGGCTCGCTGAGGTAAAGGATTTCCCAGGCATTCGAGGAATGTTGGACACGGGGTTAGGATTAGCAGTGATGCCAGGGATATTAGCGTGTTAGTGTTTAGGAAGCAGGTAATAAATGGATTCCTCTCTCTGTCTGGTCCACAGGGGGTCCATTGATTCCATTCTGTGGTCATATTCCTGGACCTCAAATACCTAATTGGAATGGATATACCGGGTGGTAAGCAGAACTATCACATCAGTTTCTTGCTCTGGGGGATTAAAGCTATCTTATAGCAGAAGTTCGGGTGAGAGCCCCTGGAACTGCCTCTCTACTACCCTCCAAAAGAGTAAATCAAAACTAATATTGCATGCTGGAAGAACGGCAGAGATTAAAACTACTCTTAGATACTTGAAGATTGCAGGGTTGATGGTCCCCATCATATCCTCATCCAATTTACTAGTCTGACCTCTACAAAATCTGGGCGGATTCTGGTAGTTGATAGTAGATCCCCAGTCTCAAGCAAGTGGTAGTCCCAACTGCAGTCGTGATGCTGGATACTGGATATTGTTGCTAGAGCAAGTTAACATGGCCTCATGTACAGACGAGTGTGTGTGGTCATTGATCTGATGAGTGTCCCCATCAGTAAGAAGAATCAGAAACAATTTGCATTGATGTAGAATGCACATTCCTGCCCTGAGGCTTTGCTATTTCTTCTTCTCACTAAGAAATCTGGACCATCTGGACATGCTGGAGAATAACACATTGGTCATTTACATTGACAAAATCATATTTATTTGATCGTATAAACAAAAAGTAGAAGGTAAGTGGAGTTTTGGTAAGATATATGTGTGCCAGAGGGTGGGAAAGAAACTTTATAAATATAAATCACCACATTGGTGAATTCTTTGGAAGTCAGGTGTCTTGGGTCATGCCAAGACATCACCTCCAAAGAAAAGGGCAACTTATTTCCTCTCTCCTCTCTACCCACTAAAAATGGGTTTGTTGAGCATTTTTGAGTTCTTGGGCAACATATTCCACACTTGGGAAGATCACTTCAACCTCTTTACTATGTGACACCGAGTGCGGCCAGCTCTGAGTGGGCCAAGAGCAGGAAAGGGCTCTGTAGCATATCCGGACTGCAGTGCAAGCAGCCTTGCCACTTGGACCGTAACAGCTGGCAGACTCTATGATAATATAAGTCTGTGTGATGCTGAAAGACTCCACGAGCAGTTTAGGGCAAGCCCCAATGACCCTTTAAGTTCTAGAGCAAGACCATTCTATCCACAGTAAGGAACTAGACAGCATTCAGAAAGGGGCTCCTGACATACTTGTCCTTGGGAAGGCAGGGGATCTGACCTTGTACCAGTCAGTGGCCTTGTGGCCAGAGTTGCCCATCATGAGCCTTCTCATATCCACCAAGGTTGAGTGGATTCATCAGCAAACCATCATCAGCACCATCACCCTCATCATTGTTGTTGTCATCATTATCACCCGCCATTGAGCATAAGCAGGGGCAGAAGTCACAAGTAAGTTGCACAAGCAAATGAGCAGACCTCTGTGCCATTCTCACTTTTGTTCAAGTCCCTCTCCCTCAGAACACACCTATGGCCAGGTGGAGGGGTCCTTATGACCAGTTGTCAAAGGAGGAAAGAGCAGCACTTGGTTCACAGGTGGGTTGGCTCAATATATGGGTGGAAGCCAAGAATCAGCTGCTGCACTACAGTCCTGCTCAGTGAAAGACAGTAGTCAGGCAAGATGCTCTCAGTGGACAGAGCATCACAGGGTACACTGAGGCCACCACTTTGTGTGAAAAGATAAGTGGCCCAAGGTAAGAATATGCATTGAACAAATATACCCAGACTTAGAGTCAATGGCAAATGGTTGGATTGATTGAATAGGAGACTGGAATGAGCAAGAGTAGAAGACAGAGGAAGAGATCTGGGCCAGAGGCGTGTGGATGAACCTGTGTAAGTGGGTATGAAGTATGAAGATCTTTGTAGGGTATGTTAAACCCCACCTGAGTGCATCCACCCCAAAACCAGCACTAGCAAGCAAATATCCTTTTACTGGGGAATCTTAGGTTTTGGCCAGTGGGTTGGCTGGATTATCAATTGCGTTTCACCTTACTTGCTCCAGAGAGAACTTGACCACTTTAACTAAGAGCTTTCCCTTCTACTCTATCATATCACCTTTGTTTTGTTTTCTTTATTGTTTTATGTTAAATAATATTATTTATTGTAAATTGTCTGTACTTGATTAGCCACTAACTAATGGAGAGGGACATTTTTGTCTTATTCATCACTTTATCTACTATGCTGAGAACAATTCCTTACACAGTGTACGCACTCAATATCTATCTGTTCAATGAAGGAACAGGGCTCGGCAAGGTTAAGTAACTTGCCCAAGGCCACATAGCTAATAAGTGTCACAGCTGGGATTTTGACCAAGGCTCCAGAGTTCTAGCTTTGTGACTTTGGATAAGACTCTTTACCTCTGTGTGCCTTAGTTTCTTCATGTGTATCTGGGAATAATAATAGTATCTGCCTCTGTGTTATTGTGGGAAGAAAAGAAGTTGGTATAAGCAAATATTTAGACTAGTGATGGACACATTTTGGCATAGTAGAAGTGTTCACTGCTATTAAGTAGTGGAACGGGATTTCTACTTGGGTCTGACTGAGGCTTAAGATTTTGTGAAGATGCTAAGTGACATTTTCGAGGGAACTGCAAACTTGCAGGAGAGGAACAGTTCCTGATAAAGGGAAAGGAGGAGTATTTGATGTAAACTTATTTTCATAATCTCACCAGTTTTGTGTAGTGAGTGCCTAACATATGCAAAGCACAGTGATGGGCACTATGGGAAACTGAAAAAGAAAAACTACAATATGGTCTCTGTCCTCATGCAGGTGTTGCTCTCAGTCACAATGTTTTAAATGCTTACAGCCACCTCATCGAGGCCCAGGTGTCTAGGGGCAGTGCTGAGGCAGAAAGCGCCCTTCTCCAGGACCAAGAGTAGCTATACCCCATGACCCCTGTCACCACTTCACACTAATGCCATGTTCATCCAATTCAGATGCATGGAACCATCCATAGAAATCCTGGGGAGCCTCCCTGGATATTGACAGCAACTTCATTTTGACTCACATCACTGAATTTGTCCTCGCCTGAGAAGTACTAAGGGTAGCTTCCCTGTGACGCTTGACCTGACCAACTTTGGTCTTAACTTCTGGATTTCTAGCTGCCAAGGACCTTGAGCAATGTCTCAGGTAGAACTTATAGGGCACGACTGCCTGAGCTTATACCACTGGCTGATGGAAGCACATGGCCACATTTTAACTTCTGATGCTGAAAACTTTGCCCAAACTCCTCTTGGGTAAATTGTATTAAACTTTGCCTGGTAGTTTGTGCCAGCATTGTTCTCTGAAGTCTTTAGTGAGTGGTGAACTTTTATTTCCTGCATGATTTAACTTTAAGTTTTCCTGTTTGGGTTGACTTCCAAGAATCAAGGTAAATCACAAGGTCTGATATGGCTTATGTTGTAGGTGTGTTTATATAGCTACAGCCACAACACATTCTGTGTTTGTGACGGAGGGAGATGATTTCACATAGCATGCTAGGAGAGTCATTGCTTTACTAAAATTAGGGATTTGGTCTTTCCAAATGTGCACGTGTGTGAAATATTCTTACCCAGCAGTTTATTTTGCTTCTCCTTTTCTCCTGGCAATGTAGTATCAGCTTTTCCTTTGCTCTTGGTGTCAGGAGAGGTTATATGTTGTTTTAATCGTATGTGTGTATAATACCCATTAGTACTAATGGGATGTATTCTTTCATGAGGACATAATCGCCAATAGCATGCAATCAGCACACTTGTTCGTCTCCAGTGTTCGCTGAAGGCTCCGTTCTTGGGCAACATATGTTCTCTAGTCACCTCCTCATTCTGCTCTGAAATATTTCCATTACACATCTTAATCATCCATTTTTTTAACCCTCTGCTTAAGAAATGAATTAAGGCAGTAAAAATTGAAATGACAAGCATTTTTAGATTGAAACATCTTCTCCTTGCTGCCAAAACCCACTGCTGCATTTTTACATTAAAAAAATGTTTTCCAACATTACTAATTAGTGGCTCAAAGTGGTTTTATGTATGGCATGCATGAGGTGTGAGCTGTACGAATTCTAGTTTCAAAGCTTCTTTTGCTCTGTTCTGTTGAAAAAAAAATCCCATTACCAGGAAAATTCTCAGGCACAGGGATAATAGTTTAAGAGGCATTAGGAATAGCACTTGTCCACACAGTCAGTGTTATTTCAGAAAATGTGTGGATCTCATAAATCTGATGAATACCTAGAAAGAAGAAGTTAAAAATGAAAGAGCACCTACACATTTGACACACATGTCAGCTATCGAATTTGCCTATATCACTTAGTTTTCTTAATAGACAAGGTAACTGATCTAACCCGCCCAAGTTCATTCATTTATTTGACCATTTATTGTTTTACCAGAAATTATTTAATGAGCGCTAGTTTGTTCTGGCATTGTACTGAAGTCAGTGCATTTGATCCTTGACTTTAAGGGGCTTACAATCTTTGGGAGAACAGATAAAATATAAGTAAAGAAATAAATCAATGAAAAATAAATAGTGGTAAGTGCTCCAAAAGCAATAAATATGGTGTTAAGATAGAGAATAATTGGGGATATAGGGTAGGAGGAACTTCCTGACCTTGGATGCCACTGTGGAAGTAGGGACTAGAGCCTTGATTCGAATCCAAGTTAGTCTGGCCCATTTCTTTCATTACTCTTGTGTCAACTGGCCAACTCCATTCTGAGTTTTGATGACTGAGTAACTATGGTGTGTAACATTTTCATTCAATTTTATGTTTCTTCAGCTATTTTATGAAGTTGGAATCCCCCCACCCCACTACATTTTGCAGATGAGGAACCTGAGACTTAAGAGAAGTCTGTGACTTGCCCATTTTCTACGGCCCACAATGCTCATATTCTTGACTGCTAGATGTTGCGGCAAACGCTTCTTCCAAGAGCCCAAGCGGTTGTGTTTTATTTTGCTTCTCCTTTTTCCCTTGGTAATGTATTATCAGCCTTTTCTTTGCTCTTGCTCTCAGAAAAGGTTGTTTTAATTGAATGTGTATATAATACCCATTAGTGATAATAGGATACACTCTTTCATCAGGACATAATCACCAATAGCCGATGTGAACTGGCTGATGGGACATTCTTTCTCTCTCTACAGGAAAGAAAGACAGGAAAGAAGGGAAGAAGGACAGAAGGACAGAAAGAAAGAAAGAAAGAAAGAAAGAAAGAAAGAAAGAAAGAAAGAAAGAAAGAAAGAAAGAAAGAAAGAAAGAAAAGAGTCCAAGCCTGCACCCTGGGAGTAAAAAATAGCATTGATTTTGAATGGAGCTTACTTCTTTGAAAACCTTGTAAGTTTTTTTAGATTTAAAAAGTAACATATGCTCATTATAGGTGATTTAGAGAAAAAAAGATGAAGAAATGTAAAACAAGAATGAAAATAGCTTATAGCTCATCACCTGGAAACGATAAGCATTTTTTCAATGTATAATAACAAAGATGACTGACTCTTATTTAGCACTTGTGATCTGCAAGTTGTAATTTTTCACATTTTACCAGAATTAACTAATTTAATCATCATGGCAACCCTGTATGGAAGACACTATTGTTGTCCCAACACCATAGACAAGGCAAGGGCAGTAATGAAGGGCGAAGTAATGTTCCCAAGGCCACCGGGTTAACCCTGCCCCGCAGCCCGTCTCTGGAGTCCATACTCGTCACCAGTGACCCCACCTGTCTATGAAAGAGACGTATATGTTCTTTTATAAACCTGGGATCATATTTCACAGACAATTTTAGATTCTGCTTTTTAAGTTAACATTATTTCATAGGCATTTTTCTATGTCCTTATATGTTCTTCAAAATATTTTTAATGGCCATATGGATATATTTTTCTATAACCACCACCCATGTTATACACTTAGGTTGTTTCCAATTTTTTGTAATAATAAAAAAATGATGCAATGAATATCCATGGACATAAATCTTTCATTAGCATTTTTATTATTTCCTCAGAACAGATTCCTGTAAGAAGATGACTTGGACAGAATTTTTGGCATGCCTTCAAATCTGGGGTGGGAGAAAGTGTTCTGGTATGGGGCACAGATTTCAATAATGAAAAAACAGAAAAGTTAGAGACCTGTGTGGTCTGAATAAAAGAAAAAAGAAGACCAACAACAATCAGGGAAGACTTTGTTAAGGAGGTGGGTGGAGTGTCAGCCAGCCTTAGACAATGAGAATCTGGAGCCTGCTGAGTGGAGAGGCTCTCCAAGGCTCTGTGCATCTCGTATAAGTCCGTTATTTTGAACAGCGGGTCTGTAAGAGAAGGTTTCTTGGAGCAGGGTCTTGAAGGATGAACAGAAATTTCCAAGGCAGACAAGGAATGAGAGGGGAGGAGTTAGGTGAGCCTTTTAAGAAGTGGGAACAGCATAGATGAGCCCAGAGGTGTGAGAGAAATTGAAGGACTTCTAGCTGATGCAAGAAACATTTCGGAGAGTTTTTTGGAACAGGTGGGCAAAGGGTAAATTATGAAAGGAAGGGCCTTGTACAGCATATTAAAGAAGACCCTTTCTTCTAGGAAATGGAGAGTCGCTGAAGAGTTTGAGCTCAAAAAGAGTCATGGTCATGTTTACATTTTTGGTAGTGCTTCGGTAAGGACAGGGAGCGCCCACTTGGAAGGATGTTTGAGGGACTGCGAGGAGTGCTCTCGCACAGTGCTATTTCCGGTGGCTCTGCCCACAGCAGTGTCCACGGCCCGCTTTGTCGTTCCCCAAGACTCACCAGGAGGAGACCAGACGGAATATTTATAAAACACTGACCTGGAAACGAAAATACTGCAGAAGCAAAGAGTATGAACACTCCCTTTATGTTGTTGAGAGTTAACATCCATGACAAATATGCCTGTACATCAGAGCAGAAAATAACGAGGCAATCCACTTCCTTCACCAGGTTCGGCTCATCATCACTGAACAGGGGCTGTGGGTGGAGGGGCACTGGCTACTCCTTGCCCAGCAGTCTGGTCACTCAGTGCTTCCTTCCAAGCAGTTATTGTCGGGGTGACTGGAGACTTTGATCAACCAATCAAGCTTTTATAGAAGCCACTTTTCTTGATTATGTCCTTGATCTTTGACTCAGGGAGAGATTTTCCTCAGTATGGCTTGATGGCCTCAAGTTTTAAGCTAATTTCTCTCTCCCCACCTCTTGCATCTTGCTTCTGCTTTCATTGGGGAGCTGCAGTGTTCACTGGCTCATGTGAACTTCTCTCATGAGGTGTGCGCGTGTTTGTGTGTTGTAAAGCCATCTGAAATCTCTCACTGGCCTTCTCTCAGTGAAGAATGTTCTGTGAAAGAGCTTAGGGACTTGTGCACAGAAAACTGAGTGACCAAGAACTGAGAGGATGACAGACTTGTATGGTGGAGAGGATTCTGATCCCCGGGGTGGCTGGATTCAGGACTTCCTCCGTGGGTATGGAGGATAAGGCAGGATTGGTGTTTCCAATTGTAAGAAGCATATCCCTATTTCAAAATACACCGATGAATATTTTAGCTTTAGTGGATATGCATCTTTTTCAGTGTGATTTCTGCCATGGAAATGATTGCTTTTCTTTTAAAATAAAATTATTTACATAATATAGGTGACTTAAATAAAAATGTTAAATAAATATTAGTTCAGATGCAATGTGGAAGGTGGCACCTGAATGCCTTAAGATTAGGAGACACTGGAATGAATTTTAGAGTCACAAAGATACAGATAAAATTTAAGTTATACTTCTTACTAAATGTGTGCCTGTGGGAAAATTACTTAATAGCTTGGTGCCTCGGTTTTTTCATTTGTAAAATGGGTATGTAAAACCTACCTTTCAGCACTGTTGTGGGGCATAGAGGTTTATTTGTTCATTCATGCACTCATTCAATCATTAAATATTTATTGAGCATCTACTATGTGCCACTCATTGTCTGGGTACAGGGAGTACAGCAGTGAACCTAACAATGTCCCTGCCCTCAGAGGCTCTAGTTCTAATGGGAGTAGAGGGGGGACACTGGTAATAAATGCATAGAGATGTAACAAACTGTCAAGTTCAAAGAAAAATAGCACAAAATATGGAACAGGTTATAACAAAGCCTCTGAGATGGGACTGTGTTAGCTGTACTTGAGGAAAAGCAAGGTGGGAGTGGATGGAGTCCAAGGGAGAAAGGGGGAAACAAGGTGGATCAGCTAGTCAGATGCCAGGGTAGGGAAGGGTGGACACTAGGGTTTATTTTAACTGTGATCAGTATGTTATATCTATTCCTAACGGCAAATTCAATGAACATTTGACCAGGTATTTACCTAATGCCCAATATGTGCAGAAAACCACCTTAGGCTCCCAGAGTTTGGACATACCGAGGTGGCTGAACAGAGGAGCTCACATTCTTGTTGAAAAAACAGCAGTCTAATCAGTTAACATGTAACATTCCTCAAGTATTAAACTTGCTATGTGTGAGGCATAGTTCTGCGTGTTTTCCTCTAACATGGCAGTTCATGCAATCTTTAAAAACAAAAGCATGTAATCAATTACTATTTCCATTTTGCAGATGAGGAACCTGGGGCACAGAGAGGCTTACCCCTATACATATCACACTCCCACCTGTCAAAGAAACGAGAGTGAGATAAATGTGCTCCGTTGAGGTTCCAAGCACAGTGGGAATGCAGAGCAAACGTTACCCAAGAAGAGGTGCCACAGCCAAGGGACTGTGGGCGCTCTGGAGTGAGGCTGCCACTTACTCTCTGCGATGGCAGCCACACTGCCTCTCCTTTCTGTGCTTCTGTTTCCTCATCCATGAAACGGGATCAGTAGGGATATCCATCCCGTAGGACAGCCGTGAGGGTGAAGTGAGACGGTGCACAGGAATTGCTTTTCCACAGAATCTGGCACATGATGAGTGTGTCTCAAGTCTTAGAGATATGGCCACAAGGTACAGGGCACCCTGGGCCTGGACCTTAAGGAGTAAACAATAGGAAGCAAATAAGGATCAATTGATTTCAGGTTGACAGAGAATATCTTGGGAAATTAATAGTTTTGAAAGTTGGTAGTATGGCTGGGTGGTGGGTGAGGGTGTAGTGGACAATTCTATGAATTCTATTAATCTGTGACTTTGAGGGACCTTGACGGCCATCCTAAGCACAGTGCACCTTTTTAAATGGACTACAGGAAAGCTTTGATCCTTGGAGCACAGGAAATCCTATGATCTGACCTGTGCCCAGCAGCACGAGGACAAGATTGCATGGTCCGAGTGATAAAGCTGAAAGTCTGACCTGGCTCAGTAGGGAAAGGATGGAGAGGAGAGGTGAGAGACCAGACACTTCAGAGGTGGATTCCATAGGGCCTGGAGTCTGCCTTCACCACCTCCTTGGAGAAACACACACACACACACACACACACACACACACACACACACACACACACACACACACACAGAACAAGAGAAATCCTGCTTCATTACACCTGCCTTCTTTCCATCCCCAGAGATGAGGCTACTTATAGCTCCTTAGTTTTCCCATCTGCTAAGTGGGAAAAATCAAACCAGAATCTCATGGCTCCCGACGGGATTGAGTCATATGTCACTTCAGCACTGAGAATCCTGTGGAAATGCCGACTGGTTTCATTGCTCCTGCTAGTGAAGAACTGTCTTCCTACCAGAATGCAGTCCCAACAAACTTACATTTTCTGGGTATCAGAAAGCAATGGTTTGGGTTTGAGCTATTCACTCACTTATGATCTGAGATTATTCTAAAAAGTCTTCACAGTTTAGACTAATTGGGTAATTGGGATGTTTCCAGATGAAATTCGACTTGTATTTTTAAAAAACGCTTTGAAGAACTGGTTGCCATGGCAGTTCTGCTGACAAGATCCTTCACTAGCTCCCACTAAGCAGCAATAATGGGCTTCTGTTTACTCTGAGTTTCAGGTTACCCCACCTGAACATCCTCTGGAAGGAAGCAAGGTATGAACCCAAAGGTATCAGTGGAGTCCTTCCCTTGCTCTTCCTGATAGGGGTGGGAGGGGGTGTGTCCCAGCAGGGGAGGAGGTAAGGCAGTACTCTGGTGGGAGGGGCCAGTCGGAAGAGAAGCCCAGCTGGTGTAAAGGGACTTCCCAGACCACGTCACCCCTGGGCAGCTGGGAGCTGAGGAAGAAAGCATCAGCCACAGTGTAAACCGGATGGTTGTTTCAGGATATGAGTACTAATTCTCTCATATTTGAGGGCAAATAGATATTTGGCAGAGATCATTGCCTTTATTTTAAGAAATAACATGGTTTTAAAAATTAATATTTATGTTTTTATAGCATCACTCTTTTAAATTTGAGAAAGCCTTTGTTCTAAGTCAATTTTTCAACCAACTGGACAATAATTTTTACCCATCGTCCTTAAACTTCATGTACCCGAGTGTTTATTATAAGAATGTGAAACATCTTCCCCAGATGCAGTATTTTTGGCTTCCTTCAAAGTTTTTCTAGTTCCTCTTCAGTCGTGTCAATATTTACCTTGGACAATGCTTTGAAACCTTTTGTTTATAATTCCCGAATTCTCCAAGACAAACTGATTATTCATGACTCTCTGGCCTGGGTTACAATTTAAACATACCTTATGTTGACGTTTTTAAAAGTACAAATCCCCCAAACTATTTCCTCTGCTTCTCATAGATGCATGATTTGTAACTTTCTATTCTCATTTCCTGTCCTGTATTTTTGTCCTTTTACGTATCTTCCAAGCACATCTTTTTGTTGTTGTTGAGTATACTCTTAGAACATTAGCAAGCAACCCTTTTCTTGTTTTCTTTTTAAAATTTCAGGATCTGTTTGCCAGGGATGCATTGCCAACACCATGTTGTACCCACATTCTCTGAACCCTTCCATTGTTTTCTCAGAGAGAACACTCTTCATGTTACCCTTTTGGTGAATTTTTGGCTGATGATGTGGAGAACGTGGGACCTCTGTCTTTGTTGTTCTAAAGACTTTAGTTTAAAACCCCTAATGAATAAAAGGGAGCCTTAGTGGCCAAATAGACATCATAAATCTACAACACGTTTTTCTTGAGTAGTTCACTTATATCAAGCTGGTCGTCTTTCCTTAATTGTTCAGGATTTTAGGAGTCAGTTCTCCACATGTGGCTTTCAGTTGTGGAAAATTTAAAATTTACTAAGTATTTCACATTATTGCATTTGATTCTTCTAACAGCTTTGTGGGAGACCCAGAAGAGTCAAGTCAACTGTTGACCAGGAAGAGAGAGTAAGACAGAGTTTTGCCCTCGGTGACATTCATATCAAGCAATAATTTGGTTTTATATGTCTTTCTGTTCCTTCGAAACACTGCTTTTTCTTGAATTAAGGACATTGCATGTGCTGTTTCCTTTGCTTGAACTACCCTACTTCTCCCCTTGATCAACTAAACTCTCACCCATTTTCACATGTCAGTTTTGATTTCACTTCCTCTAGAAACATTCCCTGGTCTCCAAGTCTGGGCTAGGGTTTCTTCATTTGTGCTCCCACAACACCCTTAAAATAACACTGGGATGACTCTCAAGAAATACTTGTGGAATAAATAAATGATGTACATTGTGTCTGTGTCTTCTGGCTTGTGAGAAGTGGATCACTGAGTTCAAGAAAAAATGCCAGAGAGCACTCAAAGAGGGCACAGAGAATTTTAAGTATTTCCAGGTTCATTCTTTCATAACGCCATATGAATTTTCATAGCTAATGTGGCTATTTGTCCAAGACAATCCTACCTTTTGTCCTACTTTGCCCTCACCTCCCCACTTTTCTTTCGGGAATCTGTCAGTTGCCCCTTTTGATTAATGGTGTTCAGTCAGGGCTGGTCACATCCTGGGCCTAAGAAGCATATTCCATGCCTAGAGTTCAGTGACAAGCATGGGGAGAGTCACTCAACCCAAGCTGGTAACCCTGGGACTTCCGCAACACTTAGGTAAGAGAGGATGTCTTTTTCTTTGGAAGATTGCAAGCAATACATTATATATGCATGGAAAGATAAGATCATGCACAGAACTGCTGGTTCTTTGGGAACTTGCGAAGATCAATGAAGCTGTCAGAGAACAATGAGAGCCAAGAGATGGTGACAGAATGAAGTCATGATGAAGATTTGGATTTAGCAGTGTCTGATCCCTTGAATTTCTGAATTTATGAACTGACAGATTTCACTTTTTTTGCAGCTAGTTTGAGCTGCATTTTGGTCAGTCATCAATGACTGATAGAGTTCTGCTTAATTCAGTGGAAAACAGCATACCATGTTAATTTTTACTGACATTTGTGCTTTTTGTTCCTTTGTGGCTTTGCCTTATGTTTTCACTTCTTCATGTATGTTTTGCATTCATGTAAGTTGACTTAGATGGTTAATCAGAAATTAAGTAAGCAAGCATGTTTTTGACTCATTTTTCTCAAGTTTAATGTCATTCAATAAGCTTGCTGAATGTACCCTAGTTCATATTTGAGCTGAGTTCATGCCTAAAATTCTTTCAAGGATAGTGGTGATTTTATAATGACTTGTCCACATGCCCGTTCTCTACCTGTTGGCCTCCCGGGCTAAACTGTGGGACAGTGGTGAGTGTACTGGGGTCTGGAAAGGTGCCCTGTGACCTCAAAGTTCCTGAGTTTGTAGAATCAGGTCTCAGAACTGAATATGAATGAGCTTCATGCCTAGATCCAGAAAGGAATTTCTATTCTCTTTGGAGACCACTTTCTGCCCTCCTAGGGAGCTGGAGAATTGAAAAGGAAGCTGCAGTCCATGGTTGGTGGGCACTGGTCACTAAGTGCTGTGAGGACTCCACTATGGGCCTTTGGAAGGGTAGAAACATCTCTCTTTTCTAGAAGCCCTTGATAAAAGGTAAATAAAGATCTCTTTCATGATTGTTTCCCATAATCAGTAAATTTATTAATTATTTTCCATTCCTGATTTATGGACAGCCTATTAGTGATAAAAGCAGGGAGGCATAGATTCAGTCCTCGCTTTTTGCCAAAACATATTCTTGGAAACTGGATCACGGAGTGCATCACTGTGTAATGAACAATACTTTCCATTCAAACAGTGTTATATTTGGGAGACGTGTTCCTGAGCAAGGCCACAGCCTCAAGTACATCAGAGATGACCTTTCATTGTTGCTGAATTCAAGATACAAATAGCAAAATCTTAAGATAACAGGATTAGGATTTAATTCCTACTGAGTGGAAAAAATGTAAAATCACAGGTTTTAAATGAAATATGTGTTCTTCACCCATTGTTTATACGTGCTTCACATAAAAATCTATTGTGAAGTATTCATACATCACATAAAAATCTGTTTGACTATTACAATGTAAACAAAAGGGAGATGTGCTAATTATAAAAAGCATTCTTTCTTTGCAATTAAATTAATTTTTCTTGTCTTCCTAGAATTTTGAAGGGTTTTTAGGAGGATATCTCAGATAATTTAGATTTGTAAACACTGTCCAATCACTTCTGAGCTGGCCTTTGCTTATTTCCCGATGGTAAGCAGGGGTGTGCTAGCCTATTGTGTAACCAATTGTATTACAAAATTCTTGTTTGTGATGATGGAGATCAAAGTGATGGTAGAGATGGTATACTCCCTGAAGCTGGTAAAGACATGGCGTAGTGATGGGCAAACTGTCACCTGCAAATAGCAAAATTCCATTAACAAACAGTATAAAACTATCCATTAAGTGAAAACCATTTTTTGCTGTGAATCATATCATTGAGAGGGAAAACTTTCTTCGCTTCATAGGCTGACGTGTGCAAAGTTTAGAGTTCACTTTCACATGGGACATAACCAGGTCCTTTTGTCCTCTCTTCTCACCATGTATGTTCTCTCCCCTCCTCTTTTGTCCTGTGATGTTCTAATGATAAGAGTTGGGTTTAGGCTGATGGGCAGGGCAAGGCCCGGCAGTCCTGACAGGTGACAGGCACTGGAGCTGACGCTATCAGAAAGCTCTATCTAAGAGCTTAGGACACAACACGCACTACTGACAATGAGGTATTGTTTGTTGATTCATGTCAGTTTCTTATGCACATGACTCCCCAATGAATTGTCTCTGGATGTAGGTTTCTGGATCTCTAGGAAAAAAATCATCTCCATTCCATCAATATGTTCTATTGATTCCTGATAGAACCCAAAGAGAAAAAAAGTTTTCTGCCTAGACCTCTGTTAACCCAAAAATTCAATTAAATGGCATCCTCCAATCACTTCAGTCCATTGAAGTTTATGCACATTCTTGGAAAGGCCAAACTAGATGACGCTGACATTTTGAGAGCTTTATTTTGTAATGAAATAGAAATTGAAATAGGAATGTTTTGGTACTTGCTTGTTTTGATAGCATTTTACTGATAGGAAGTTTGGGGAGAAGGGTTTGAGGGGGCAAATGTCTAGCATTTGATTTATTATCAGTGAACATTTTCCCAATCTGTACCCTGTTGCTGTATTTATGAATAGTTCTTAACAAAATTGTATTTTTGCTTTGGAATTTCATTGCTGCTTTCTCTCTCACTTACTACCTAAGAGGTCTTTGAATATTGAAGGATTGTAGTCGCGGAGATTAGTGCTGACTTCGGGACACGGGAGGGTTTTTCTTTAACTTTATCCTAGAATTAGTGAGCCCAACAAACACTTGTGCCAGTAAACCCATTCTGCTTGGTAACACACTCTTGCCAGAGCGATTGGCAGGAGGTCTGTCTCACAGACGACTGCAGTGGAATGGGGACAACGCTGATAGGAGAGTGGGTCCTACTTATTTGAAGTAAGATTCCTCCATTTTTCTCCTATTTAAGTATTTAAAGTAACTTGCCTCATAATACACCTCCCATTCTAATTAGGTGGACGGCCTCTCTTTGCCATTTATATATGTCTAATTGGTTCTACTTTTTCAATCCCAACATTCTTATTCCTGGCACCTAAAACTTGGTCCACATTGCTCTTGGGTGAGTGTCTGGGGGTGTTATTCCTCAAGAAGTCTACAGCTTGATTCAACCTTCTGATAAAATTACAACTGAAAAACAGTCAAGTGAATAAAAGGAGACAAGAGGCGCTAACCATGTGACAAAGGCAATCTTGTCACAGTCATGCTGTCCAAACCGGTTTTAGTCTGGATGCTGAGCACATGCCTGTTTGAAGACCTGGGTGGTACTGTTTTGTCTTTGATTTGTATTACTACGCCTTTAATAACATTACCTGTTGTATATCTTATGCTCCTTTTGGAATAGGCTGACTTATGTTCTAGGCCTTCAAGTGTAAGAAACATATTTGTGAGTGTCTAGAAACCTAGGTATTTTTTTTGTTCATTTTAAAATGTCCTTTAAGGAAAAGAAACAAAGCTTCCTTTTGCTTCTAAAAAATTAGTCCATTACCCTACATCACTGTTAGAGAGCTAATATCCCTAAAAACAGTTGAGAGCATGCCTGTGTATACTCAGTTATCTCAGCTCAGAATTTTGTCCTGGAGTTGCTCAGTATATCCTCTGTTTCAAGTTCTTTTATGAACATTAATTATCAATCATTCTTTTTTAAACTGTGGATAGGTTACCCACTCCTAAGAGAGACTTTCTTTTATTTTTTCCAGGTTTATTGAAATATAATTGACAAAATTGCATATTTTTAAGGTGTACAGGGGGTTGACTTGATATGTGTATACCTTGTGAAATGGTTACCACAATCAAGTTGATTACCACATCCATCATCTTGATAATTAGCTTACCTTTATGCATATAAGTGTACACACCCATGAGGTAGAACACTTAAGATGTACTCTCAGCAAATTTCAGATATTCCTCCAGCACTATTAACTATAGTCATTACGCTGTACATTAGAGCCCCAGAGCTTACTCATGACTGAATGTTTGTAAATTTTGACCAACATCTCTATTCCCGCCATCCCCAACCCCTGACAACCACCATTCTACCCTCTGGTTTTATGAGTTTAACTCTTTAAGAGTCCACATATAAATGAAATCATATTTATCTTTCTGCATCTTGCTGATTTCACTTAGCATAACATTCTCCAAGTTTATTCATATTGTCACAACTGGCAGAAAATTTCCTTCCTTTTGATGGTTGAATAATATTTCACCAGTCTTCCTTTTTTCTCTCCCTCTCTCTCATTTTCTTTATTTATTCATCTGTGGATACTTAAATTGTTTCCATATCTTGGCTATTTTGAATGATGATGCAATGAACATGGAAGCACAAATATCTCTCTGATGTATACTGATTTTATTTCCTTTGGATATATACCCAGCATGTGATTGCTGGATAAAGAGGGAATTTCTGCTATAGAACTGTTTCTGATGGTCTCAAGATGAAAAATGACCCAAAAAGACTCCCAAAGAGTCTTTTAAGTGACTCCCAAAGAATGCGTTTGAAATTCTGACATCATAAGAAAATTGTGTGCTTGCTGGTAGGGCAGTAAGTGCTACAGGGTATTGTCAGGGTTTCCTTATAGCCCCTGAACAATTGAACTCATGACTTTCAGAGTCCCTTCCAGTTCCGATATTATTCAGTATGTGGGAGTTCCTTCTACTACAACTTCCCTTCCAGGGGGAGAACATCCAGCTATTGCTTGATTGTCTTCTCTGATAGGAAACTCACTACTTCAGCAAGGCGTTATTTGGAATTTCTGTAGTTGTGAATATTATGTCCCCAACCCTGTAACTTCCACAGAATCTGCGTTCTGGAACAAAAAGAACTCATCAAATCCCTCTCCACATCACAGGCCTTCAGGAGATGCCATATCTTCTCTAAGTCATTCTTTTTAAGGTTAAACATCTCTAGGGTGTTCGCTGCTGTCCAGACATTTTATTACCTTGACTACGCTTGTCTGTAGAAACTCCAGCTTAGTCAGGATCTATATAAGAAAACAGCATGACGAACTGACAGTGCTCAGGTGAAGAGAAGTGTAATAGTCACGTTGAAGGTGGAGTGGTCTCCTAGGCATGTCTAACCAGTGCAGAGCATGCAGGGCCTCAGGTATTGCTCTTTGAAACATTCTCATGTTTCT
This sequence comes from Carollia perspicillata, assembly GCA_004027735.1. Taxonomy (NCBI): domain Eukaryota; kingdom Metazoa; phylum Chordata; class Mammalia; order Chiroptera; family Phyllostomidae; genus Carollia; species Carollia perspicillata. Next base: position 87,242 of record PVKM010000719.1, read on the forward strand.
GTTTATGGGAGAAACATCTACCCCTAAATACCGAAGGAATTCAGCCTCTTAGGGAGTGCCTAAGTATTGATATTTCTCCTCGGATACCCCTCAAACACATAAAATCAAATTTATTCAAGTCCAAACTGTGATCTCTAAACTGACACCACATTTGGTTCCTCCTCTGGACGTTGCTGTTTCTGAGAGTGGGATCCACGTTCTTCTTTGTGTCTCTGACGACTCCTTTTTCTCCATCACCTTCTTCCAAATGATTATCATTCCTGATCTTCCTGGCCCCAGTTTCTTTCCCAATTCCAATCCACTTTTTAGCTGATACTAGGAGTGTGCAAAACATAGGCATTCTTGTAATACTTTATACAATCAGACTTTCTTCTGAGGTCACACTGAGGAGAGGCTCGCTACAAAATTACTTGGTTTTTGACAGGGCTAATCTGCATTTTCCTAAAACATACAGGTGAGCCGAAAGGTTCACGTGACAAGAAGATGGAGAATGAGAAGTTATTCCTCTTCTTAAAGAGGCTAATGTTGAAAGGGCCTCGAGAAGAACACATTTTCAAGCCGAGTAATCATCTACAAATAGTTAAAACTGGAGTTCCTCCAGCCAAGCTACACCCAGACGAGTGGGGTAGACGTTCTGATTGGGAACGTTGATTTCCCACAGATTGTTTGCGTCTTAAATGAAATTTGGAAAGGTTCCCTGACATCAAAGGCTGTTCCCTTTGGCTAATCAATCGAGTATGTTGTGCCTGTCCTCCCCCTGGGGCCTACCGCCCCTCCCCCCACTCCTGAGACTGGGAACAAAAGTCAGGTTCTCTTTTTGCCAGTAATTTGGAGGTTCATGATAATAAAACACCCTTTTTTCTAAGTAAAAGAAGGGGAATGTTAAAGCAGCACAAGATAGCAATGATTTACTTCTGCCTGAAAAAAATATACAAAGCCCGATCAATTTCTATCTGAATATCGTCTGCATAATTTGAAAGTAACACATTGAAGGGAATAGGCCCAACCTCACTATCCTGTTCACATTTACATCTGGAACAGCTGCCAGAGCCTCTCGCAGTTGATTTTGTTCCGTTCTGCAGGGCAGACTTGAAACCTAGGCAGAAAATGAAAGTGAGCAAATTTACCTCTGGCATTCAAAGAAATGCTTTTGGTCAAAGTGAGTATTTCTGACCATGACTCATTTTCAAAAGAAGCATTGAATTCGCTTTGTCATCTTTGCCTGGATCGGACTCAATCGGCCCTTTTATGATTTTTAAAATATCCTATATAGCCGGGATGGCATTTATTAGGCTTCAGCTATTCAATATTGCATTTCAATATATAAAAGTCACTGTTCAATTGAATATTGCGTTTTCGAAGGAAGTAAACCTACGGAAAAGAAATTTGCAAGAATCTAAAATAAATGAGTCTGAGGAAGATCAAACTGCCCTTTTGGCTGTTTCAAAGATCAAAACATCTCTCTTTTGTAGAAATCAGGCACAGTTTGAATAGGCTCTTTTCTCCACTGCAAAGCCCCATTTTCTCACTGTCATTGATAGCTTGGGACTGCACCAGAATGGTATGAAAGGCCCCAGGGAGGAGGGAAGAAGGTTCATTCCCCAAAAGCACCCAGGACTTTTGCGTCAGAAATAGCAGGTTTTTCATTTAATTTAGTCTCGAGCCCGGCAAAGTGAGAAAATGAAAATCTGTCCTCAGCTCCTTTAGGAGAAAGGGTGGTCTTAAAGGGCACACCAGGGTCTCCTGATAATTATTTTTAAAGCCCACTGAGCATCTTTGTCTCCACCTCGCAGGGGGGCTGGATTACATAGGAGGCTATCATGGGGTTCGTGCTACCTCACGTTCTGCAGAATTTTAGGAAGTTACCTAATCTCTCTGGGCCTCTATCGCTTCAGGTTAAAGTGGGGATAATACTATGTACCTCATTGGCTGAAGCTCCTTCCCACCTCAAAGCCTTTGCTCATGGTGTCACAAGGTGTTTGCTGAGTGAACAGAATTAGTGGAGATAATGTCTGTCACACAGAAGTGATCAAGAAATGGCAATTTCTATTATTCTCCTGTACTGTGAGTTCTTGGAGGCCAGGGTGAGCCTCGCCTCTCCCCAGGGGCCAGGATGGAGCTGGTCCAGGAACGCCTGTGGGTGTGCTAATGGACGTCACCATTCACTTATCTGTCCCATTGCCTCCTTCACCAGCTTGTTTCTTCATCTTCTGAGAGTATGTGATCGACTTCACGGGAGAGTCTGGACCCCTTGTTCATCTCTTGATGATGCAGGCTTTCTCCTTCCCGGAAGGCCCCTGAGATTGTACACAGGGCCCCACAGCAGGGGTCTGCAGTGAGAGGTGGGGAACTGAGTGGTGACCGCTGAGTTTCTGGCCCTGGCTGGAGGGTGCGGTGGGGCGGGAGGAGAGATTTGGAGATGTCAGCCCAGTGAGCCTTACGAGCTGGGTCAGCTCCCTCATGCTTTCACACATCCCCACCACTGTTAACGTCTCTGTCATCATGAACAACTAACAACAACTTTTCTAGAGCTTAAAACACCTCTGCCTCCCTATCCAGGAAAAACTTTTACCATCAACATCGTAAGCCATTCATGGTTGGAAATTCACCATTAAAGTATTTTTGCGTGGTTAAGACAAGTGCCCATAAGAAGTTCCTTTCTTAGTTACTAACTATGTACTTGTTGTGAATTAGATCGTCAACTCATTTCGTCTGAGAAGATGGGGGAGGAACAAACATCAAGGAACTTAGTTGCTAATGTAGGATGAAGTGTTCCTGTCAGAGTTTAGCTGTAGTTAGTGGAATTCAGCCTGGTATTTTTAGCAGAAATAGATTTCATACAAGGAATTGGGAATTTACAAAAATCCCTAGAAGGCCTGGAGAAAGGCTGTCAGGAGAACTTCCAGGAGTCACGTCTTAGCATAATACCTGGCAGCTGTCCCCTGAGGCAGCTAGGATCAAGGTGATGGAGGAGGAGGCCTCCGCTATGACTGCTGGCTCTCGCGCCTCACCACATCCATCCCAACCTGCCCCGACAAAACATGTACCCTCCACTCACCTCTCGAAGCCACAGTGCTGGTGTCTTGACCCTGGGGCCTCTGCTAGAGTGCCCTGATGTCTCCACACTGGGTTGGTTAGCAGAAGTAGTGGAGTGTAGCCTCCACCTTGATGTCTCTCTCTACCATATGAATCTCCTGGGTAGTGTCCACTTGGCTGACACTCGGTCCCATGTGGAGCCTAAGCTGTAGGTCTCTCTGGGGAATGAAGTCATTTAGCTTGTCAGACTCTGCAGGGCCATACACTGGCTCTAGGGCAGTCGGGATGGACTAGACTCACCGAGACTGTGGGCTCTGCCACAGGGGTACACGGTGGGTGAGCAAGAGAGCATTTTTTGAGAGAGAAATGGAGAAGGTGCTGAAAACAACCTTGACTGACCTCACAACTTAGCCTGGCCCTAGTTATTGAGATGAGGCATTTCAGGAATGCCACATCCGAGAGACATGACGGTTTTTCTGGGGGGTGGCGATTTTGAGGTCTGCATGCAAACCTTCTTGAGTTAATAGACTCCTTCTCCTGTGCCTCTGACATTTATGGTGGCAGGTATTTTACTGGTCTGCAAACTGGCCCCTGTACATGGAGGGCAAGGAGAGACTGAAGAAAGAGGCAAACCATTGTATATTGGCAGGTGACAGTTTTAACAAGCAAAGGGAACTTACGTAGGAGACTTGTCTTGGGTGACTGCAAGTTGAATAGATCTCCAAACCCATCAGCCAGGATCTTAAAAGATCTCATAGAGGCCCTAGCTGGGTCAGTCACATATACTGTCCAGATGGTCTTCACAACACACTGCTTGCTCCCTTGAGGCTGCACCCTTAAAAACAACAGTTGCCACTGTGGGAGTGATGAGCAGAACCTGCGTTCCAAGATCTGGGGGGGAGATAAGGCGACACTATCGCCAGGGTCCAGTTCATTCCTTCCCAGAGGAGGAAAGGTGTTCAGACTCATCTTCAACTGAGTGACCTTTCTTCAGGCCAGTGCCCATTTGGCCTAGAAAGTGCTCCCAAGACAGTGGCTGAAAAGAGAAGGTTTAGGTTCTACCCAGGGATGTGGGCACTTTGACCTACAGGGTAAATTGATAAGAAGATCCCAAATGAGGCTCTGAGTTGCTTACATGGGATGGATCCTGGGAGCCCCTCCGGGTTTCGGAGGCAGACAGTCAGTGGTGCTCTCCTGCTGTCTTCCTTTTAACATTCAATCCAGCAAACACCTTAAGCTTTAATAAAAACATCTTTTCTTTTAATAGTGTTGACTTCGAGCTAATAAGGCAACCGGCGAATCAAGTAAAAGTAAATTTCTCATTAACAATTTATTTAACTTTGTTGAAGAGAGCAATTCCAACTTCTGCTAATTGAGTTTGTAACAAAAAGATGGATCCATTTTACCACCACCCTCAGGAACTTAATCAAACTCAGGGAAAGGTAAAGTAACTCTCATTAACAAACTAAAAGGTAAAACCCAGGATGGAATGGAAGCTACTAGAACGCTGTTAAGTTCCAAAAGCTTCAACAGAATTATAAAGCAGAGGTTCAGACTGGCATCTCACAGTGGTTTGAATTGTATTTGCCAGAGGAAGAGCCCCTTGACTTGGAGCGAAAGCCAGGTGGAAGGCTTTGAAGATGCTGGCTTTAGGATGCAGGGCCTGCGTTCTCTTTCTCCCCCTTTACTGCAGGCGTCTGTGCGGAATGTGGAAAAGCATGCTGGGTAGGCCCGTAAGAGGACTTACCCTTTTCGGCTGACCCGAAGCCTTTCCCTTGGCTCCGGAGGCGGCTGTACTTCAGGAGTTTCACAATGAAGGGAGAGCGAGATCGCCTGGTGTGACGGCTCCGCGGGCAGAGGGACATGTGGCGCGCCTGTGATCAGCCCGTGATTGAATTTGAAGGGATTTAATAATTCTTCTTAAAATTCTCAGCTTTTTCCTCAGACTTTCCTCTGGAAGCCTGATTAAATGCGTATTATTTCTTCTTAAGTGATTTTACAGGTCGTTTATTTTGGATTTATGAGCATCAACACATTTTAAAAGGTATTAGTGAGCTGTACTGCTGGATACTTGTTCTCTAAATCATTAACTTTACTCTCTATCAGCATCAGATAATAAGAAATATTTCAAATATTACTTCATTTTTAGTTCTTCTGTATTTATCCAGGCAACAAATCTTGTTTAAACATCCCCTGTGTGGGGGGTTCTAGAAATACTCTGTGAATAAGGCAGGCGTAGTCTTGCTGTCCCTACACTGTAGAAATTAAAGAAAAATATTGAGTCAAGTCCATATTATTGTGAAATCATAGGGAATGGATTTGAATTTGATGTAGCCTTCATTTCCCATTCAATGCTCCATCCATGAGTCAAGGGCCGTGTGGGGAGACACAAACAGGACATAGGTTGACACGTACTGGTGTGCGGTAACATTTATAGTAGGAGGGTGAGGCGGGGCGGGGGTAAAAACTACTCCTTTCCCCGTTGTTGCCTTCTCCTAAGGTGCCCATTCTGTAGGATTTGAAACTGTCCAATTGTTTCAAGTCAATAGTTCCCAAGGAGAACATGTCCCCAGGGCAGGCAGAAATCCTCATAGTGCCTGTTTTGGGAGGCACACACATCTCAGCTCCTACATCTGCATGCAAACTCTGCTTTCTGTCTCGGTCCCATTCACAGGGCCAGGGAAAAAGGTGCTAGGACCCAGGCGGAGTGGGTAAAGGGAGTGTGATTGAGTGAATCGTTTCAATCATGATGGAGAAGAGAAGCAGAAGGCCCAAACCAGAAAAGTGGAACCATCCATGAGCAGGAGAGGTGAGGCAAACAACTGCAAAATGTTAGTCACAAGGTCAGGAGCAAGACGAGTCAAAGGGATTCAGGATGGAATGGAGGCCATGAGAAATGGTGGATGGCGGATATTGTTTCTCTTGTGTTTATCTGAGGCTGTGGTTTTAAGCGTCACGGGTAGGGCCTTGTCTGCTCACAAGCTCTTGCTGGGGCTGGGTACAGGGAGCCCGCCGGAAGTGGTCAGCTGTGCAGCCACTGGAAGTTCCTCTCAGAACATCTTGTTCACCTCACCCATGGCTTTGGGGGAATGTGGGTGACGAAGATGTGGGAAAAGAGCCAAGGATGCCACTATATTCTCAGGAGGAAAGACTAGTTAACCCAACACAGAGAAGAATTCAGCAGGGTCCACGCAGCTTGAGACTAGTACTGTCCCACCCATCCCATTTGTCCCTACAGTGACCCCAGAGGCAGATGGTAACTAGAGGGAAATGGTCCTTCTTGCTTGACAGATGACGAAACTGAAACCAGGGAGAGCAAGTGAATTAACGATCACGTAATTGTGTAGGGTCAGACTTAACACTTGAGTCTAAATTTCATTCCAGCTGTGATTCTCTTGCCAGTATAATCTACATGGCATTTAAATGATATGCAAAAATAAGCAAATGATGAAACAGAACATTACAAATTTATTGACTCATGGAGATATAAGTGTGAGATTGTAGCCAAGTGTCTGTGACTCTTTTGGAGCCTTTGACAACTTGCCCTGGCCATCTCTGTTTTCGCCGTCTGACCTTGCTTGGCCCGGGTGGAAATGGTCTCTGGGCATTTGTGATACCCGCTGCCCCTAACACACAGACTGGCATTCTATCTGTGTCCACAGGCTTCAGGTGATTAAACTGTGGAGTACTAGGGAACTTTATTCAGTGAGAATTCACTCATGCTTATTTGGTTAACGAATTATCTTCCTGGAATAAATCAAGAGGTTTTACCATCCTATTTGCTTGCTTTAGTTGGGAAATCTAAAGGAAACAAGTCTAATTCACTCTTCACCGTTATAATGAAAACTTTTGACATTTCAAGCTTTTTGACAGGGGAAAATGAGACAGGAAACATTGTGTGGATGGCAGCTTTGAGAAGACAGAATCTATGTGAGATTGCTTGATTAAGAAGGGTTAAAAAAGGACAGCAACGACAACAAAAAGCATGCTTGCTTGCCCTGGCTGGTGTGGCTCAGTGGGTTGAGTGTCAGCCTATGAACTGAAAGGTCAGTAGTTTGATTCCTGGTCAGGGCGCAGGCCCAGGTTGTGGGCGTGTCCCCAGGTGGAGGCGTGCAGAAAGGCAGCTACCCGATGTGTCTCTCCCGCTCTTTCTCCCTCCTGTCTCTCTAAAAATAAATAAATAAATAAAATGTTTTTTTTAAAGCCTGCTTGTTTTACGCTTGCTTAAAAAACCAGCAACTCAGACCATCTCCAAATGTAGCTTAATCCATTTTCAGACTCTATACATTATGCATCAAGATTTTGTACAAAAGGAATTTGAGAGGAGCGTTTGCATGAAACCACTTCAGTGGATTAAATTTGCAGTTCAGTGTATTAAACTAAAAAAATATAGAAGACGTTTTGAGACCCTGCTCCCTCCCCTTTATGTGCCAAGCTCTCACCATAGATAAATAACTTGTTAAGAATGGGTGGATTCCAGCAGCGATCTTCTTTTAAAAAATTAGGAAACGGTTTGGTCTTCCTTACACCTAGTTGGGTGAGGAGGTTGATCTAAGCAATTCTGAGGACCATGAAGCTGTTTTGGGAAAAACCATCCTATCCAAGGTGGAGATGCTAATGTGAAAATACATTCCCAATAAAGGGAGTTCACATGGACAGCTTCGTAATAACTACTGACCCCACCCAGCCACGGTTCAAAGTTGAGCTGCCACTGTGGTTAAACGTCTGGATGGAAAGCTCAGAATCAATCCATCATCCAGATGTCTTCACCTAGTAGATGCCAAACATCACTGAGACCACATCTGGATGCTTGGAGGGCCAGTGGCATTTTTATTTCCTGTTGTTTAGTAATGGATTGTTGGGTCTTGGAATAACTATATCTTTTCCCTGTTGCCCAGACGCTTTGCCTCACTGCAGGAGCACACTTTATGGCAATCAGGCAAAGGGTCTGGAGCACCCCAAAGGCAACCCATTTGGGGGCTGTTAATGACAGGAAACTCTAAAGTGACAGGCAAAATCTGACCTTGGGCATCATCGCTGTTATAAACCATGGCCTTTCCAAACAATCTAAAGAACATCTGAAAGTGTCTATGTAGCTTTTACGTGTTTTAAGTGTTGAAAAGTTCCCTGTGGCATGGCTGGTTGCCTGGGCTACAGGGCTGTGTTGACAGCTCTGGTCCTTTTCCTGGCAACTGAAGATTTGGACAGTGACCAATGAGAGGGCAGCATTCTCTTCTGAACTTTCCATTAGGCTGGTGATTCATATTGAGACCCACATTTTATGAATGCTGTGAATTCAATGCAGTGTAGCTGTTGAGGTGTCTACATTCAAATTGGATTCCATTAACTTTACGGTGTGATTAAATGTCTGAATCATAAGGACTCAGGGTTGAATTTATGTGCCTTCTGAAAGCACTTTCAAGACTGGCAGCTTTGATGAATGTAATTTGATGCATGGGATTGAAAGAACAAACCTAAAGAGATATCAAGGCTATCTCTAACATAACAAAGATCTGAGAATCCAAATTTGAGAATTGAAGCGGGTGGTCACTTTCAGATGTACAGAGTAAGAGTTGTGCTTCAGCATGCATATACATTTTTTTTTCCTTAGGAATACTCAATTTTGAGCAATAGGAGGAACTTGGTGGTCTAGCATTGCATTGTTTACAAACTTTAAGTACCAAGGAGTTCATTGGGGTGCTTATTAAAATG
>PVKM010000720.1:0-21680 GCA_004027735.1 Carollia perspicillata
GGTGGGGAGAAGGTACAGGGAATAAGTAGCATAGATGGTGGGGAGAAAATAGACAGGGAGAGGGCAAGAGTAGTGTGGGAAATGTAGAAGCTAAAGAACTTACGATACATGGACATGAACTAAAGAGGGGGAGTGTGGGTGGGAGGGGGTTTGCAGGGTGGAGGGGAATGAAGGGGGAAATGGGAGAATTGTAATGGCATAATCAATAAAAAAAAACAACAAAACCCTCAAACCTAAAAAAAAAAAAGAAGAAGTTACTCTCCATTTTCCAGTGCCCAGCCCTTAATAACTGCCAGTCTGCCTTCTGTCTCTTTAGTTTGTCTCTCAAACAATTTGTGACCTTTTGTATCTTGCTTATTACTGAAAGCATGATATTTTGATGTTCATCCACATCGTATGAGTACTTTATTCTTTCCTGTGGATAATAATATTGTATTGAATTGGATAGAGTGCAATTTGTATATGCATTTATTTATTGATAGACATTTGGGTTGTTCCTGCCTTTTGGCTATTGTGAGAAGTGCTGCTATAAATCTGCCTGTTCATATATTTATTTCAATACTTTTTAGTTCTTTGGAGTATATACTGAGGAGGGAATATCAGGGTCATGTGGTCTATTGAATTTTTTGAGGAACTACCAAGCTTTTCTGTAGCAGGTAAACAATTTTTCATTCCCATCAGCAATGTACAAGGATTCTAATATCTCCACTTAATTGCCAACACTTATTTTTGTTTTTAAAATTTACTATAACTATTCTAGTGAGTATGTGAAATAAAATCTCATTTAGTTTTGATTTGCATTTTCCTAGTGACTAATTATGTTGAGCATCTTTTACGTTGGCTGGCCATTTATATGTCTGTTTTGGAGAAATGTCTATTCAAATTCTTTGCCTGTTTTTTTATTTAGGTTGTTTGTCTTTTTGTTACTGAGTTGCAAGAGTTCCTTATACATTCTGAATACCAGAACCTTATCAGATATGAGATAAGGATTTTTTTCTCTCATTCTCTAGGTTGTCTTTCCACTTTTTTGATAATGTCCTTCATACACAAAATGATTTATTGTTTCCTTTTGTTAATTGATGGTTTTAATATCATTTATAAGACTCTATTGCCAAATCCAAGGTCATGAAGATTTACCCTCATCTTTTCTTGTAAAAGTCGATTGGTTTTATTATATATATTTAGGTTGTTGACCAGTTTTGAGTTAATTTTTATATATGGTATAAAGTAGATGTCCAAACTCATTCTTTTCCATGTGGATATCCGGTTGTCTCAGCCACATTTGTTGGAGAAACTAGTTTTTCCCTGCTGAGTGATGTTGACACACTTGTTGTAAATCAGTTGGCCATAGATGTATGGGCTCATTTCTGGGCTCTCAATTCTTTCACATTGGGCTACATCTCTATCCTTATGCTAATACTACGGTATTTTAATTACTGTGGTTTTCTAGTAAGTTTTGAAATTGTGAAATGTGAGCTTCCAACTTTGTTTTTCAAGGTTGTTGTGACTAATTGGGGCCTTTTGGAATTTCCTTTGAATTTGAACATTAACTCTTCCATTCCTGCAAGAATTGCTGGTGTAATTTTGATTCAGATTGCACTGAATCTGTTGTTGTCTTTGGGTAGTACTGACATCTTAACATCGAGTCTTCTAAATCCATGAACGTGGAATATTTATTTGTTTATTTAGTTGGTTTTTATTTTTAGGTCTTTAATTTCTCTCAGCAGTATTTTGTAGTTTTCAGCGTACAAGTCTTTCACCCGCTTAGTCAAATTTATTCCTAGGTATTTTACTCTTTTTGATGCTAATATAAATGGAATTGTTTTCTGAAATTTTTTTGGATTGTTGCTAGTATATACAAATACAGGTGGTTTTTGTGTGCTAATCTTGTACTCTGCGGCTTTTTTGAATTCATTTGTTAACGCTAGTAACCTTTTTGTGAATTTTTTGGAATTTTCAATATATAGGATCATGTAATCTGTGAATAAAGATAGTTTTCCTTCTTCCTTTCCAATTTGGATCCTTTTAATTCCTTTTTCTTGCCTGATGACTCTTTTTAGAACTTCCAGTACAGTGTTGAACAGTATCCTTTTCTTGTTCTTGATCTTAGGGGGAGAGCTTTTAGTCTTTTACCATTGGGTATGGCATTAGCTGTGGATTTTTGGTAGATGCCCTTAATCATGGTGAGGAAGTTCCTTTCTATTTCTCGTTCTCTGAGTGTTTTTATTATGAAAAGGTGTTGGATTTTTCCAAGTGCTTTCTCTGTATCAGTTGAGTTGATAATATGTTTTTACCCCTTTGTCCTATTAATATATTATATTACATTGATTAATTTCCTGATGTTGAACCACCTGTGTGTTCCTGGGGTGAATTCCACTTGGTCATAGTATATAATCCTTTTAATATGTTGTTGAATTTGGTTTGCTTGTACTTTGTTGAGAGTTTTTATACCTTTACTGATAAGGAATATTGGTCTGTAATTTTTTTTGTGTGTGTGAATCTTTATTTGGCTTTGATATTGGTAATACTGGCCTTATTGAATGAGTTAGAAAGTGTCCTCCCTCCCACCACTCCCCTTCTAATTTTTGGAAGAGTTTGAAAAGGATTGGTGGTAAGTCTTCTTGAAATTTTTGGTGGACTTAACCAATGAAGCAACTTGGTCTGGATTTTTATTTTCTGAGAGGTTTTTGATTATTGTACAATCTCTTGTTATAGGTCTGTTAAGATTTTCTGTTTCTTCTTGAATGAATTTAGATGAATTGTGTGTTTCTAGGAATTGTCCATGTCATTAGGGTATCTGATTTGTTGGTATAGAGTTGTTCATAGTTTTAGTTGTTGTCTTTTTAAAACAGAGTTTATGTATTTATTTTTAGAGAGAGGGGAAGGGAGGGAGAAAGAGAGGGAGAGAAACATGGATGTGCGAGAGAAACACTGATTGGCTCCCTCTCACACCCCCTCTACGAGGAGACCTGGCCCGCAACTCAGGCATGTGCCCTGACCAGAACCTGTGACCTTTGGGTTTGTGGGGCAGTGCCCAAACCACTGAGCCACACCAGTCAGGGCTTTTGTCTTTTGTTTTTTGTCAGTCTGCTAAAGTTTTGTCAGTTTTGCTAATACTTTCAAACCACCAACTTTTTTCTCCTGACTTTTGTTTTCATTGATTTCCTTTATTTTTTGTTCTCTATTTCATTTATGTTCACTCTAATCATTACTATTTAGTTCTTTTTGCTACCTTTCAGTTTAGCTTGCTCTTCTTTTTCTAAGTCCTTAAGGTATAATATTAGCTTATTGATTTGAGGTCTGTCTTCTTTTTTAATGTAAGCATTAAGTGCTATAAATTTTCCTCTACCTTCAGCCTTCTCTGTATCCCAAGTTTTGTATGTTGTATTTTCATTTGCATTCATCACTAAGTATTTTCTAATTTCCCTTTTGATACCTTTTTTGATCCATTGCTTGTTTAAGTGTAGGTTGTTTGATTTCTACATTCTTTCTTTTCCACTTTCCTTAAAATTTCCACTTTCCTTCTTTTATTGATTCTAGCTTCATTTCATTGTGATCAGAGAGGATGCTTTGTATGATTTCAGTCTTAATGCTTGTTTTGTGGCCTAACATATGCTCTGTCCTAGAAAGTGTTCCACATGCATTAAAAAGAAAATCTATATTCTTTCCCTAGCATTTCCTCCCAGGCTTTAGGCAGTCTATTGTAACTCTCAACTGTATTGTGCTGGCCAAAAAGTTTGTTTGTTTTCTGTGAGATGGCTCTAGTGGTGCCTAGTTGTCTTTCATTTCCTTTGAACAATTTTGTTAGATTGTATTATGACAGCTGTCATATCAGCATGCATTAAAAAAAATTGAGTCAGCCCTGGTTGTTGTGGCTCAGTGGATTGAGTGCTGGTCTGTGACACAAAGAGTTGCTGGTTCAATTCCCAGTCAGGGCCCTTGCCTGGGTTTCAGCCCAGTCCCCAGTGGGAGGCACGTGAGAGGCAGCGACACATTGGTGTTTCTCTCCCTCTCTTTCTCCCTCCCTTCCTCTTTCTCTAAAAAAAAAATAATGAAAGAAAGAAATATGACTCATCGAAAACCATTAAGTAGAGATAAGTTAAAATGGGAGCTGAGTCTATTCTGTTCTACATATTTTGTCAGCAAATTGTGGTTACAGCAGGACGTGCATTTTTTTCATCACTGCAGATTAAAATGCTTGGTCTTGAGCAAAGAAAGAAAAGGAAGCAAACTACGGAGAAACACATTATCAAACTACTTTCAATCTTTTGTAATCAAATCTGAGTTTAAAGATTGCCAATTATCTAGAATATTAAAGCACCAATTGATTAAATAGCTGTACTCAGTGTTCTGCATTTTAGAGATCATTCTTAATCATCTGTTTTCTTTATGCTTTGCTATTTTTAAAACATTAAATGTGAGATCTTTACTTTCTTGTTTAGGTAGTATCTAAAACACTTGCCCCAAATAGCCAACGTGTGACCGTTTTTTAAGTTCACAGGATATATTGGTTTATACCAGCTTAAAAGCTGATTTCCTCTTAATACCTTAAAAATTACAGAATTCCGTAAGAATTACAAAACTATAAATTGCCCAAGTTCTGGTAAGCCAGGCACTTCAGTTTTGGTTTCTAGAACTAATAATTATCTGTGAGAAATTATCTCTGGTTTTCTGGCTGGTACTGAGAACTATTTTATTGTCTTAACTATTCATAGAAAAATAAATATTGAGAACTCAGGAAGTTTTCATGCAAACATAGCTGTTAAAGAGTGTTAAGTCTTTGTTCACTGTGAGGAAATAAATGTTTAGAAAATTCTTACTGTAAATATGATTATAACAGTTTCCCAAAGCCAATAAAGTAAGTATTTGGTCAGCTAAAGAAAAATTCACTCAGTGCAATTAAGCAGCTAAAGTGAAGACATTAATCAGAATTGCAAAGCTACGAAGTACCACTTACTATCATCATGTAGACTCAAGTGCTTTTCACTCACCGAGGCTCAGCAGTGTGCTTGCTTGTTCAAGGTAAACTTCTTTAGGAGCAAGTTTTCAAAATCTGTAGCCTCCTACTGTGTTCGGAAGTATTTTCTGGGGACACAGGTAGCATTTTCTTTAAACAAACAAACAAACAACTTATCTCTGAGTCTATAATATGTCATGAAAAGAAAAACCCTTATTTAAGAAAGAGTCAGGTACTTTGGCCTCTATCCAGAATTCTTTGCCAGGAAAAAGAGAGAGGATCTCTGTGTGAAGGAATTGTAATGTTATGTATATTCTCTGTTTTTATTTGGAATAAATTTGAATTCAAAATAGATTTCTTATAAGAAACATTTTACAATACATACCCAGATCTGAGTGAGGCTGAATACGTCTTTTGGTCATTCTTCTCTGTAACCACAAAACAAGAAGGGCATAAGCCATTGGGGTACTTTCTAAAATTCATTTATAGTCACATAATTTATTTTTTATGGATCAAGATCACATGAGTAATGTTAGTGTTTTAATCATATTGTGTTAGTATATGACATTTACATAGAAAGAGTAATTGGAAATATTTGTTAAAATATGAATTATTATATGGGTTCTGCTGAGTACAGCTGGAGAAAATCACACAATTGTAGATTTGGTGCCATTCAGCAATCATTTTGTACAAACCCATGGTTGGTTTCTCTCTTTTCCCACATTGGCTTTCCCAGATCACCGCTCTCCTAAATTGCTCACACCCACCTTCCTTCTTTCAGACTCAGCAGCTAATCTTTTAACCCACTACACAGAGGAAATAGAAGTATGAATGTATCTCCTCAAAAGCCAGTCCCAACTGTAAACTTGTCTATGTTTGCACACATTGTTAACACCTTCTGCCCAACCTTAGATGCAGAGGGGCCTGTCCTGTGTCTGAAACTAATCTTGCCATTTGTGTTCTGTGGTCTACTTGGACCTTCCACTCAGGGGTGTTGGTTACACCATCAAATTGGTCTCCGCTCCTTTTCCTGATCTTCACTTCTCTGTTAGATCTTTAGTTTACCACATGAACATACTCAAATTTCCATCTTGAAACAACCTCTTTCATCAATCCTTAATCTCCCCTCAAAATACTGCCCTTTCTCCTGTATTCATCAAACTTTCAAAAGAAGTTTTATGCTTGCTATCTCCACTGACTTATTTCTGATTTATTCCAGACCTAGTCTGTTTTGGCTTTTACTTAGAATCTGACTTTGCTAATTCACCATTGAATTCCGAGTTAAAAAATTTGGCAGGTTATCTTGTAGTCCTTGTCTTATTTTATGTCTCTGTGACCACTTTCTTTTCCTCGAGCTGTGTCTTTCCTTTGCTTTGTGACATTAGTTTTGTTTCATTCTCTCTGACCTCTGCTTCTAAATCTTTGACTAACTCCTTCTGCTAAAGTTATCGTGCATGGCTCTTTGATCTTCTGGTTTTGCTTACTATTGAGTACTTACTATGAGCTAGGCTCTATCCTAGGTACTTCTCATACATGGTGCCTGACAATTTAGAACAACTCTGAACAGTCATGTGACTTGTCTGAGTTCATTACTAAGGGAGTGGTCAAGATTTAACACCATATCTGTTTGATCCTATAGCTATATTTTAATAGTTTTCAAACTTTTAAAAAAGACAGTAGTTTTTTAAAAATCTTACTGGAACCCCAAAAGATGAAAGCATAAGTACTCTGTTACAGAGCAGGTGATAGATCCAGCCTGGCCCTTCTCTGCATTCTGCCCGACAGGCACTTACTTAGAACCCAAGGGCTCTGTGAAAGCCAGTGTAAAAGGTAAAGTGATTTATATTAAATCCCAAGCCTGTTTATTTTAAACCCAGATATCCAACTGGATCCTGGGAATTTCTATTTTTCTTCCTATATGCCTGACAAGTATGTTATGTTCAAAATGGAACTATCTTCTTTTGTGAAAACTATTCTAACTATGTATATTATGTTGTGATGAAACTTTCTAGCCCAGCCAGTCTTCTGTGTCTGAGACTTGTAGGTTGTTAAAGAACTTTTTTCTTGCTGCTGTTTCTCTTATAATTAGATAATTAAGCTCCTTAGGGTCATAATCCCAAGAGGTGCTCATAATAATTTTCTTTGCCTCCTTTTTTACCCCCTCTGTCTCTAATCTGTCTTTCATACAAAGATTTCTAAAATTTAGGTCAGATTGCATCATTTACCCACTGATATTTTTAATGAGTTTCCATTATCTATTAAAAAATATTTAAAGCATACAGGGCCTTTCAAATTTGACACTCAGGTCTCTAGACATTTTGTATACTTTTCCTCTTTCAAGAATACCCTTCTTTCCTCTTTACCTGCCAAATTATTATTCTCCCTTCATATATCAACTTATGCACTATGTTTTCTGCAAACACTCTCATGACTTCTCCAGGTGGCCATTTCTCCTATGTTTTAAAATTGTTTATCTTCCTCTTTTTTTACACTAGACTTTGAGTTCCTTGGGAATAGGGACCATCTTCTCGTCTAGCACCTAGCACAGTACTGTTTCATAGTGAGTGTTTAATATATGTTCATTGAATGAATAGATTCTTCCCAAGAGGATACAAACTTTTAACCTATACTATATCATCTGTGTATTGTATTATGTTCACCACCCCAAGTCAAGTCTCCTTCCATCACCATTTATCCCCCTTATGTTCTCTTCTACCTCTCCACAGTCCCAATTTCCTCTAGTAATCACCATACTGTTGACTGTGTCTGTAGTATGTTGTTTTTTGCTTAATCCCTTTACCTTTTTCACGCAGCCTTGCAACACCCCACTCCTCTGACAACTGTTAGTCTGTTCTCTGTATCTATGAGTCTGTTTCTGTTTTGTCTGTTTATTTTGTTCATTAGATTTTACATATCAGTGAAAAATATGGTACTTGTTTTGCTCTGACTGGCTTATTTCACGTAGCATAATGCTCTTTAGGTCCATCCATGATATCACAAAGGGTAAGATTCCCTTGAGTAGTATATTCCATTGTGTAAATGTACCACAGCTTTTTTATCTGCTCATTTACTGATGGACACTTGGGTTGCTTCCATTTCTGGGCTATTGTAAATAATGCTGCATTGAGCATAGGGGTGCATATATTCTTTTGAATTAGTGTTTCCAAGAAATGGAATCTCTGGGTTGTTTATTAGGCAGTTCAATTTTTAATATTTTGTGGAACCTCCATACTGTTTTTACATGGTGGCTCTTCTAATCCCATTCTCACCAACAGTGCACTAGGGTTCCCTTTTCTCCACATCCTCGCCAACACTTGTTGTTTGTTGTTTTATTGTTGATAGCCATTCTTACGGGTATGAGGTGATATCTCGTTGAGTTTTTATTTTGAATTTCTCTGATGATTAGTGACATTGAGCATCTTTCCATATGTCTAATGGCCATCTGTATGTTCTCTTTGGAGAAGTGTCTATTCAGGTCCTTTGTTCATTTTTTTAAATTAGATTGTTTGGTTTTTTGATGTTGAGTTGAAGTTCTTTATAAATTTTAAATATTAACCCCTTATTGATGTATCATTGGCCAGTATGTTCTCTCATTCAGTGGGTTGTGTTTTCATTTTGTTGATGGTTTCCTTTGCTGTGCAAAACCTTTTTTGTTTGATGTAGTTCAGTTTGTTTATTTTTTCCTTTGTTTCCCTTGCCCGAGGAGATACAGCAGAAAAAATATTGCTATGAGAGATGTCTGAGATTTTACTGCCTCTGTTTTCTTCTAGGAATTTTATGGTTTTTAGTCTTACATTTAAATCTTTAATCCATTTTGGGTTTATTCTTGTGTATGGTGTGAGAAGGTGGCCTAGTTTTTATGTATGTATGTATGTATGTATGTATGTATGTATGTATGTGTCCAGTTTTCTCAATACCATTTATTGAATAGACTGTCTTTACCACATTGTATGTTTTTGCCTCCTTTGTCAAATAGTAGTTGACCATAAGGCATGGGTTTATTTCTGGGCTCTCTCTTCTGTCCCATTTCTCTGTATTTCTGTTTTTATGCCAGAACCATGATATTTTTCTTAAATCCTCACCTGAGGATATGTTTACTGATTTAGAGAGAGAGGACAGGTTGGGGGAGAGAGACAGACAGACAGACAGACAGACAGAGGCAGACATTGATATGAGAGAGAAACATCAATTGGTTACCTACCATCTGTGCCCCAACTGGGGATTGAACCTGCAATCTAGGTATGTGCTCTGACTGAGGGTGAGCCCACAACCTATTGATGTACAGGATGATGCTCCAGTAAACTGAGCCACTCACTTAGAGCAGTATCATGCTGTTTTAATTACTATAGTCTTGTAGTATAGTTTGATATCAGGTAGTATGATTCTTCCAACTGTGTTCTTTTTTCCTCAAGATTGCAGTGACTGTTTGGGGTCTTTTGTCGTTCCATATACATTTTTGGAATATTTGTTCTAGTTCTGTGAAATATGCTATTGGTATCTTAATAGGAATTATATTGAATCTATAGATTGATTTGGGTAGTATGGACATTTTAATGATGTTAATTCTTCCTATCCATGAACATGGCATATGTTTCCACTTGTTTGTATCATCTTCGATTTATTTCTTCAGGGTCTTATAGTTTTCTGAATATACGTCTTTTACATACTTGGTTAAATTTATTTCTAGGTATTTTATCATTTTTCTGATCCAATTATAAATGGGATTGTTTTCTTAGTTTCCCTTTATGATAGCTTATTATTGATGTATAAAAATGCAACTGATTTCTGGATATTTATTCTGTGTCCTGCTACTTTCCTGAATTAATTTATCAGTTCTAATAGTTTTTTTGGTGGAATTTTTGGGATTCTCTGCGCACAGTATTATGTTATCTTCAAATAATGACAGTTTTACTTTGGATGCCTTTTATTTCTTGTCTCATAGCTGTGGCTAGGACTTCCAGTACTATGGTGAATAAGAGTTGTGAAAGTGGATATATCCCTGTCTTGTTTCCCATCTTAAGGAATACTCTTGTATTTTTTGCCCATTGATTATGATGTTGGCAGTGGGTTTGTTATATATGGCCTTTATTATATTGAGGTGTGTTCTCTTTAGTACCACTTTTCTGAGAGTTTTTTTTATCATAAATGGGTGCTTGATTTTATCAAATGCTTTTTCTGCATCTATTGATATGATCATGTAGTTTTTATCTTTCATTTTGTTTATTTGGTATATCACATTTATTTATTTGCAAATATTCTACCAACCCTCCATCTCTGGAATAAATCCCACTTGATCATGATGTATCATCTTTTCAGTGTACTGTTGGATCCAGTTTGCTAATATTTTGTTGAGGATTTTAGCATCTATTAATGTATTCATCAGGGATATTGGCCTATAATTTTCTTTCTTTGTAGTGTTTTTATTTGGTTCTGGAATTAGGATAATGCTGGCCTCATAAAATGAGCTGATTATTCCCTCCTCTTGCATTTTCTGGTGTAGTTTGAGAAAGTTAGGTGTTAATTCTTCTTTGAATGTATGGTAAATTTCACCTGTCAGGCCATCCAGTCTAGGGCTTTTGTTTGTTGGGAGTTTTGTGATTATTGCTTCAGCTTCCTAGTTATAATCGGTCTATTCAGATTCTCTAACTCTTCCTGATTCAGTTTTGGAAGATTATGTGTTTCTAGGGATCCCTTTAATCCAGATTGCCTAATTTGTTGGCATATAATTGTTCTAATCTTTGCCATTTTAATTATGATGTGTCTTGGTGAGGGCCTGGGATAAGATTTCATTATAATGTTCTTTTCAGTTTTAGGATTTTAAGTTAAGTCCCTTATTGGACTATGTATATTGACTGCCTTTACCTACTAGTCTTTTCATTTATTTTACATTTAAATTTTACTTTTAGTAACTACATGTATGATTAACCTAAAGTGTTTCTTTCAAAGATGGGATTTATTTCTTTAGTATATATGTGCTGTCATTTCAAATAAAATGCTATCTTTAGTTCCTTAAAATAGTTTTCACAAATGGAGGCCAATTAGGAACAAAATTTATTAGCATAATCTTAGTTTGGATTTTGTTTTTTATTTTTACTTTTGTTGACTTAAAAGGGTAGATTCACTCCAAATTATGATTTTGAAATGCAGAAACTGTGTGGCTTATTTTATGAACTTAGTATGACAGGTGGAAATAATTTTTCTCCCAAAAGGTACAATTCAAGAAAACAGTAAGATATTTCCCCCCTTCACTTTATCCTTTTAAAGTAATAAAATAAGATATTTAGGTTTAAACTTTTTTAAAAAATAAATTTTTAAAATTTAATGACTTTCAAAAAGTCATATGTAAATGATTAGAATGTGTTTTCAATTAAAGTATTATTCTAGCATATTCAGAGTCATAATGCATTGCCAAAAACTGTAGTCTGGAAGCAAACCAGAATACTGAAAATAATGCTATAATTTTTTAAATAAGAGGAAAATATTTTTTTACACATGAAGTTTTGGTTCAAGTGGCGTGTAACCAACTAACCGACGTCTGTTAAAGCATTCTGTCCCAGAAAAGCTTCATTTTTGATAAAATTGATTGCATTAGCACATTACTTACGATAATGGGCATAGATTTTTTTTCTCCCCAAAGTGATGCTGTGGTTTTGCTTTTGGAAGAGAGTGCAAGTTTTCTGTGGCTTAAGTATTAAAAATGCTTCTTAAAAACTTGAAATTGTTATGTATTAAACCAGAACTCTTGGAGCTTTTTCAGATTATATTGCTTATAGTCACTCATTCCCTTTAGTAGATATTTTATGAACTTGTTTCCACTTGCTGGAAAAATAGAATTTTCCATAATTAAGAGAAAACATCAGTTATTTTATCCACTTGGCTTTGTCTTTGCTTGTTATTGTTTGCTTTAGAGATTTATATAAGTTGTTGACATGATTCAGATTCCAGTGTGTGAAATAGACCTTTTGAGAAGGTGCTTTGAGTGGAAAAATAAATATCTTACAAAATATGTAGCTTTGGGTGTGTTCAGTTCTATTTGAATTTCTTGTTTTTCTTTGCATTCACATCTGTATTCCAATATAGAGTGTATATTTGAGTATAAAATGGATTCAGCTTATGAGACAGGATAGTAAAATATCAAAGAATTTTTAAATACATCTATTAAGGAAAACGCCAATATTTAGAATTTAAATAAAGTTATTTTACACTCTATAGTATACCACATCTCTCTGCCATTTTTATAGGCATCTTCTAATTTGCAGGAAACTTTTCTGTTGTCATTGACTGATGTACAACTTGTGTCCCACAGAATCCTCTGCCACCTTCTTTCACAGCTTTGTATTTTCTGGTGATAATTCTTCATATCCTCTGTGTTTTTATTTGCCATCTTTATCATGGCCATCCTTTACATCTCTATCTTAACTACCCAGAATCTTGACTTACTTTTAAAATTCTATACTCTCTGCATATAAGTTAGGATGATTTATTTTTAAAAAAAAATGATGGCTGTTTAGTGAGTCAATATTTATCTTGCTATCAAGAAATTTATATGACAGGGAATGGATAATGTTTATAAATAGCCATGGTACTTACAAGAGAAGTAGGGATAAAGTACTGTGCAAATTCAGAGGAAGAAAGAAAGAATTCTGTCTGGGTAATCCACAGGAGGTGGCATCTAAAATACTGTTAAATATTTTAACATAGAGAAATACAAAGAGTAATATAAAATAGAGCTATTATAATTCTGCCACTCAGAATTAATACATGTTATTTTCTAAAGTCTGAAGGTAATATATCTCTTCCTTCCAAACAAAACAAAGGCTGTAGAGTGCTTAATGTTATACCACCCCCTCCTGTTTTTCTTGCTGTCTTTGTTATCAGTGTATGGTGGTGGTGATGGTAGTGGTGTTCTTGGCTCATCTTTGCCTCATGTATCCTATTCTTCCATTGGGATTTTATTTCCTTGTTGCTGAAATATCTTCTTTAGCAAGTCTTTCACATTTTCTGTTTTAGTGCTACAAAATTTTTCATTTTTTTCCTCACATATGAGATCTGCCCAGAAAGAATCCAGCCATTGTCAATATAACAAGAATAGTTTGCACACCATTGTTGTAGCCTGGCAGCTAAGGAGAGTGGACTGGAATGCACATGCACAAACAATGGCAATTTCACTGTACCAGTCAGTGAGGGTGGTAGACACTTTGAATGAGCATGTGTACTGTGTGGCCAAGGCATTCAAAATGACTGAATGAGTAGAGCAACTAATCTAATAAAATTTTGCGTTAAGCTTGAACATTCCTCCATGGAAACTGTTCAGATGATTCAGAGGGCTGCAGCTGTGGGCAACTGGTGATTGGCTGCTTCATCGCAAAAACAAATCTGCTTGTGCATCACATCCCATGCAGAGTTTTCTGGCAAAGTATCAAATTACCCAGGTGATTCATCCCCCCCTACAGCCCAGACTTGGCACCCTGCAACTTCTGGCTTTTCCCAAAACTAAAATCACTTAGAAAGGGAAGGGATTCGAGACCATTGCTGAGATTCAGGAAAATATGACAGGGCAGCTGATGGCAATTGAGAGAACTGCGTGAGGTCCCAAGGCACCTGCTTTGAAGGGGACTGAAGTGTCATTGTCCTATGTATAGTGTTTCTTGTATCTTGTATCTTCTTCAATAAATGTCCCTATTTTTCATATTACATGGCTGGATACCTTCTGGACAGACCTTGTGTATCTTCTAATTCACTGATCAGACAAGATTGGGCAATTTCAGGATGGTATGGCCATAGTCTAATTCACTAATTTCAACTACTTAATCTGTTAATTGAGATTTTTATTCCCAGAATCTCTGTTAGATTTGTTTTAAAAAGAAAATGCCTGTCTTTTTTATACTGTCTTTTTCTTGCTTTATGGCATTGATTTCTTTCTACATAACTTTCGACTCCCCCCAGACTTAACTATAGTCCTTCAGGATTTGCAGGGGATAGTTCTATGATTCCCCCTGCAGAAACCCAAATTTGTGGACACTCAAGTCCTTATATAAGATGGTCTGGAACAATATATAGTTGGCCATTTGCACCCAGGGATTCTCATCATCAGTTGTTTCAATCCATGGATGCAAAACCCAGGGATAGGAGGGCCCACAATGTATTTATTAAAAACCATGTGTACGTGGAACTGTGTGGTTCAAACCCATATTGTTTAAGGATCAGTTGAATACTTCTTTTAATGTTTCTTTTCAGATTTTCTTATCTGTGAGTCTGGGTGTGTTGTCTTGCCATCGGTTGTGTCTTCTGAGTTTTTTGTAAGTGAGGCTCAATTTCATCTTTTAAAAATCTATAAATCCATTTTTAGTGGGAGTTGTTTTCCCATGAGCCTTGGGTTATGAAGGCATGTTGATACAGGGATTCACATTTGCATCTGCCGAACTCCTGTTGGCTTCACTGACAGGCTGGACCCATTGTTAATTCTTAATTTGTCAGAGGTGGAATGGGTTTAGGTATTGTGATATATTACGTATAATTTCTTTCCTGCTCATGCCCCTTGACTTTCTTGTGATTGTCCCCAGGCCAGTGAGCAAAATTTCCCTACAAGTTGTTTTACATGTGGGATAGCATTTTGTAGATATAGGTTAATATGCAGGAAGCCAAGCCCAGTCCCTGCCTCCAACAGGTCTGAGACCCATGTCCCCTGTGCTTACATGGTTGTTGAGTCGCTGGTACTCAGGACCTTTCCAAACTTTAGCCCCTGCTCATGCACTGATTATGAGTCCTATTTCTCGAACCTGAAGTTTTCTTGCTTTAAAGCTTAATTATTTTATTATTATTGTTTGTTGTAATATATAACATTTTGTGTTATATAGGGAAGCTTCTCGTGTCTCTTTTCAGAATTGAGGGGGAGACAGTTGAACCTAGGATTTTGACGACAGGCAATGGTGAGGGCATTCCAAGATAATGAAACACTGTGAGCAAAGATACGGAGTGAGTAGTTATCAGGCTTTCGTCGGGAGTGATTGAAAACCTTATGGCTGACTTTGGTTTAAGTTTATGTATATGGAGATAACTAATGGGAAATATGTTTGGAAGAGTAAGCCTTGAATAGTAGACTAGGGAGTTTGGACTTTATTCTACATACAGCAGGGAGCCAATGGACGTCTTTGTATGTAGAGCTTTGACTTAAGAATATTAATGTAGTAGCCATGAATAGGTTGGAAATAGAGAAAACATACTATACATAGGGAGATCAGTTAAGAGATAGTTAACTGTAGTCCACAAAAGAGGTAATAAAGAGCTGAAATAGGCAACAATAGTGGCAAGGATGATGATGTGAGAGGTTGATTAGATGTTTGTGGAGACAGTGTGATATAGGTTTCCCATTGGCATTCAGGAGAAAGAGGATTCCAAAATGACAACAGGAGCATGTCGCAACTATTAAGAGAAATGAAGAGACACAGAGATAGGGGTAGGTTTGTAAAGGAAGATGAGCTCAGTTATGAAAATACTAAATTTGCAGGGGCAGTGGGACATCCAGGCAGATAAAAATGCTGGGCTATAACTAAGATGGGCAAAAGGGCAGACGGTGGAATGGCAGGGTCTAGTAGATCAGAGATGATGAATGAAGCGGCACGTTTCAGAGACAGAGCCCAGAACAGAAGAGTAGGTAAGCCTAGAAGAAAACTATTAGTTAGGAAGTAGGTGGGAAAAGAGAAATTTAGGGAATCTTTGTCAAAGATTAGACCTGTCGCCCAAATTACAGGCATTATTACAGAAGTCAAAGGCTAAGAACATTTCACAGCCAGAGGCTGTCTCCAGATTTCAAGAGGCGAAGGAGGACGAGGACATAGAAATAGCCATTTAATGGTGGTGGAGTCAAAATCCTGGGTATGAGGAATGAGAGAAAAGAAATGCAGTGAGAGTAGAAATAATGTAGCATTTTAACATTTGAAATAAAATTTACTAGTGCATGCATAGTATTTGTGAAATATAGATCTGTATATATGTTTGTATACGTATAAATGTATTATATATGTATATATGTATATAAATTTTCTTTTTTTTTAAGAAGTAGGTGTTCCGTGTCCTTGGTTTGCTCTGTTACCTTGTGATGATAGAATAACAAACAGGTCTACTTCTTTTATTTTGTCTAATTAAAAAATATATGACCTCTACTTACATCTCCATATTTGGGGTACATTGAAAGGTAGAAGTGGGGGCAACATTATTATTGTTGGAATAGACATGGGAGTAGACAGGAATGTCACAGAGTTGGGAAGGGCGAGGTACATACTGATTAGCAGAAGGTAAAATGCTTTGGAAATTTGGGCTATGAAAGTCCTGTTCATTGTGACAGCTTACTCTGTATTAATAGTACCAAAGAGAATATGAGGGGCGGACAGGGACACTACTTCTGTGCCAGACAATTTACATATTTTTTCTTGTTTAATCTAAAAACCACTATAAAGTATTTTCTCACTTTTTTTTGTTTTTTGTTTTTGTTTTCTCACTTTTACAGATAAAGAAACTGAGGCTTAAAAAAAAATAAAAGCACTTTCTAAATCATAATGTTAATAATTGTCCAAGGAGGGATTCAAACTCAGATGCATCTGTTTCCAAAATCTTTGCCCCTTCTACTAAACTATGATGTCTTTATGTATTTATGTGGTACAGGGAAAGATGAGAAGTGATACAAGGTAGAAGACTGAGATTGTTTATATTTAGTTTGGAGAATTTGCCATCAGCAGAAAACCACACTCATGGGGAGAGTTTCCCTTTTGCAAACTTTGGAAGGTCCTTGACTAACTACCACTGAACAGGGAGAGGAAGTGAGTTTGGTTTCTTCATGTAGGCTGTTATATAATATTAGCCACATAGAGCTCAGTATGCTTCATTCTGGTAAAGAAATAGAAATTTTCAATATTGTCATAGGGGAAAATTCTATACTATCAGGATTTTGGGTGAGGGCTCATTGACCACTGAAGTGATTTTTATCTGCCACTTTGTTCTGTTGCTTTGGTAGGTCACCTTTGAAACCTCTGATCAACACTTAGGCTTGCTAACAGAATCGGAGTAGCTATAAATAGTAATATTTGCTGAAACCGAGGCCTTGTGTCCATGCAGATTATTGACTGGATTGCAGCTGTAGTTTCATGACTATGTTCTGTGTACTCCTTTTTTTTATTAATGAAATATTTCATACATAGAGAAAATATATAGTATATGTATTGTATGGAGAATAACAGTACAACAATTGCTGAATCATTTCCATTCTCATCACTTCTCCCCCTCACTCCTTCAAGTCCTGTATTTTGAATTCCAGTTATTGATGTAAGAGATAGAGCATAACAATTCCAGTTATTGATTTAAGAGATGGAGCATAGCCAGTGCTGTTGAAGTTCCCTGCGTTCATTCCTCATCCCACTGCACATCCGAGATTCACTCACCCTAAATATGGTGATTATCATTTCCTTGCGTTTCTTTACAGTTTGATCATATCTATATATTCTATGCTTAGTTTTACTTGTCTAGAACTTTATATAAATGGATCATGCACTACGTATTTTCTTCAATTTGTTTTTTTTTAACTGAGCATTGTGAGATTCTGCAATGTTGATGCATGTGTGTAGCTGTAGCTCCTTTGTCTTCACTGCTGTATAGTATTCTGTGTAAGTAATACCACTTTGTTCATTCTCCTGCCAATGGACATTTGCATTGTTTCCTTTGCTTTTTGCCGTAAGAAGCACTGCTGCTTGCAGTGCTTCTTCCTTGCCCAGGAATAGGGCCTTTGAAGCCTAGATGGAGAAATCTCATGTTTCCTGTTTCTATTATTATAAGAACGGGTCAAAAAGAGGTCAAGCCAAGAAGCAGGTTCTACTCCTTTCCAAGTTGTTTATACCTCTCTTACTTCTACCTCATTTGTAAGACCAAGGGAAGGGAGTGTATGAGGTATTGGGTAGGGATTGCAGCATGTGGTAAACCTGAATGCACCTTTCTCTTCAAAATATCTTTGAGTATTAGTCAAAGTTGTGCAGAGAAACAGAGCCTATGGGAGAGGAAGGGAGCAAGTGAGAGAGAGGTAGGTAGGTAGGTAGGTAGGAAGGATAGATGGACAGATAAATATTTAGCTATTGAAAATGATTATAGATAGGAAGAAAGAGATTTATTATAAGGTATTGGTTCATACAATTATGGAAGCTGAGCAGTTCCACAGTCTGCTGTTTGCAAGCTGGAGCCCCATGAAAACCAGTGGTATGGATGCCCTTCCAAGTCTACAGACCAGTCTGGAGCATCAGGACAGGAGAAGATCGATGTTCCAGCTAAAACAGTCAGGCAGAGTGAATTCAGCCTTCCCCCACCTTTTTGTTACTCTCAGGCCCTCAACAGATTGGATAATACCCACCCAAATATGGGAGGACCATATACTTATTTCTTCCAGAAACACCCTCACAGACAAGACACACAGAAATAATGATTAGCCAGACATCTGGGCATCCTGTGGCCACTCAACATAATTTTATGTTGACACATAAAATTAACCACCACAGCTTCTATATTGTAGTTTTCTAGGCCTCTGCCTTAGGCCCTCTGTGTTCTCTTTCCCTCCACTCTTCCTAAATATTAGCATCTGCTCTTATGGTTTCAAATACCATCTAAATACTGATAACTTCCTGTTGTTATCTTAACTTCGCTATATGCCTCTTCTATATCACTTCAGATTCAAGTCCAAAATTACACTTAGGATCTTTCTTTTCTCTTCTGTCCCACCCCCAGTATGCTCCTTCTCCATTATTGCTGTGAGGGCATCTTCCCTGTTACACATGACTAGGTCGCTGAAAGTTGACCTTGACACGACTTCATTCTTCCCTTCCCTGCTCTCATATGCACTGATGCAGTTGGTCCTTAAATATTGCTTGAACGAGTACTTTTCTTTATTTGCACTAACGCCACTCTAATTCAGTCAGCATTGTCTCACACCTGGAAATACAGAAGCATTTTCATAAGGAGTCTCTATAATCAGCTCATGCTTTTCCCCAATCTGTGGTGCAGCCAGATAGCTTATTTAAACGATGAGGTTGCTAACAATAACTTTTCAGTGGCTGTCCATTGTCCTGTGAATGCATTTCACAGTTCTTAATATGTCCTAGAAGGTCTTTCTTTAAAAAATTGAATCTGTTGGTGTGACATTGGTTGTAGAAGGCCTTCTTTTGGTACTTGGTGCCCACATCTGTAGCCTCACCCTGAGCAGGAGCCGCCTTTCCCTCATGTTCTCCCCGTGTGCTGGGGCTTCTGTCCGCTTCCAGCATGCTCCTCCTCCGGCGGATCTCTGCTCTCCTCCTCTGCTCCTCTTTGTCCTTTGGGTCTAAACTGTCATTTCCTTAGGGAGACCTTTGCTGAACTTGTTCATGTTGTCTTCCCTTTTTATCCAAACCTGTACAGCCCTGGCTTTCTCATGGTACCCATTATCGAACATGTTTTTTCCCTTGCTGAATTATAAGGTTCATGAAAACATGGAATCTTTGCTGTTTCAGTCTCAGGGTTGCTGCAATACTTGGTGCATATTAAACAGTCAGTAACTTTTTTTTTAAAGAACGAATGAGCTACATATATATGAATTTCCGCCTTTTACCTCCCCTACCCTTAGGGAAAAATTACTCATCCTGACTTTTTAAAGATGTGATGACACTTTTGACACACATCTGTTATTAGCATGGACTTCATAGTAAAAAATTACATTAGACAAACCAGAATTTTTTAAAGAACTTGATTTAAGAAATTCAGAAACTAGAGTATTTATTTTTATAATACCTATTGTATTTCCACCAAAGAAGTGGCACTTGTCCCTCACTAGGATGTTTTTTTATATGACTCTGATTTCACTTATTTTTAGATTTTTTCATGAAATTTTGCCTTCTCCTCTCTCCCTAGTTATCTTGAATAAACTCCCTATGATATATTCTATATGACTCTGATTTGACTTACTTTTAGATTTTTCATGAAACTGCCTTCCCCCCTCTCCCCTAGTAGTTATTTTCTTGAGTAAATTCATAGGAATGAGTATCATAATGTTTTAAGGAACAGTAAGTAAAAACATTATTTATGCCATTTTTCTGCTTAATCTCATCTAAGCATATAAGAACAAGGTTGAAATGAGCCAAACATAATGGTTACTGAGATAATACATGGTTTTGAGAAGTATATTTAAAATGTATCAAAAATCATTTGGTCTGTTGGCAACTCAGATTTGTCTCATCTCACCTGATTCCTGAGATATTCCCTGCATTTGTCTGTATTAAATTGATGGGATCTATCCTTAGAGTTTTGTCAGCCGAGCTATCCAGCTCTGCCAGCTACCAGTTGTTCATGGAATCTGCTACAGCTATATCATCTTTGTGTTTGATAGTTCACACTCAAATCAAGGACGTCCTCCTTTTGCTGTGTAGTCACATTAACTTTCAGTAATAGCTACCCTCTCCTAAAATACCTAGTGTGTTCTTTGACATCAATTAATTGTACAGTTTACTTCAGTTGTAATTCAGAAAAGCTTATCTGAGCAATCTGTATTCACCTGCACGCTTGGGCATCACATGGCTTTTAATTTCCAAAGCTGAGCTTTGGTGTCGGATGCTCTAAATATCTGGAATAATTGGTCACTTGATTCCCAAGTGTATTTAGTATAAATCTGAAATCAGCTTTAATAATTAGTTTATTCAAGTTGTGTTTTTACTTGATGGCTGGATAATAAAAGTGAAGCGTAACATTGTGACTGCTTGCTTAAAGTTCACGAGCCATGTGTTTTTATAACCAAATTGCCCTCCAAATTATGGATATTACTGACTTGTGGTGCTTTCCCCATTTATCTTAGAATATATGAAGATCAATCTCCCTTTGTAGGCAGTTTGTCTGTCCTGACATTGTGATTAAGTTAGGATCCCTGAGCTTTGGCCTCCGTTTTCAGAATGTTTCTGCTCTTTAGAGGTAATTGTCTGAGCACACTAATGCTGTGATTGTTTTTAACTCTCATTGAGATAGACTCCAGGTTGTTAATGTAAATTTTTTATAGTTTTGACTGAATTTCTTACAAGAGCTTTTGGTCTTGACAGCTGAGGATCAGATGGCTGATCTCTCTTAATGGCATTTACATTTGAATTTTGTAGGCTGGGAGGCAGAACTACTTGGAACCGGTCTGTTTAATGCATGATGGCTTTAAATGCAGACTTTAAAAAATGGGCCACCTTGTAAAAATAAAATCTTAGTCTCTAGAGTTCACTCCCTTTCTTAGTTTAAACCAGTCCAAGTTTTTAACTCTGTGTTTTTCTTTTTTTCTTTTAACTCTCCATAGGGCCTGGTAATTTGAGGTAGAGGGAACTAATATGAACTTTACATTTTCATTTCAATTTAAATTCCAAGATTCTTTGATTCTCTGGAGCCAAAGTTTTTCAAAAAGGGTTTTCGTGAGGGAGTTCTGGCTGGAGGGGAAGAGTGCTGGCTGCCTCTCAGTCTTGAGTGACGCCCCCTGCCCTCTGGCCCCAGCTCTGAACTCGAAGCCTGTGGAATAGCACTGCGATGAGCTGAGTCCGCTGCTTCAGCCAGATGGTCAATATAGGGCTTGTAAAGGAAAGGAAATGGTGAAAGAGTAATCTTAGAGGAACTGCCTTATGAAGTCTTTCTGAAGCTAAGTGTAAATTATACCACCTTCTTTGGGAGCAAAAGCTGCTAAATGTAACAAGAAAAT
>PVKM010000720.1:21780-71817 GCA_004027735.1 Carollia perspicillata
CCCCCCCCCCCCCGGTTTCTGCTTATAAGATTTACAGGTATTTAAAATAAACCCATGAAAAACAGAAATACTGCCCTGGGATTGGCTAGTAGTCAGAGCAATTACCTCTGGGTTCCAAAATCCAACTGAGCTTGACTTTTGGAAATAAATTTGGCTAAGACTTCTTCCTCTTTCTGTTGTATAAAGGTGTACATGAAATGATACTGACCTCTGCCAGAAACCCCAGGAATCCTATTCAGTGATGTACTTGTAACGGTCATGAAAGAATTAAAACAACACAGATGTGGATTAATGTGAAAAAGTAGGCAAAACACAAAATTCTCATTGTGTGGTTTCAATGTGGCAGATCCTTTAAAATACTTTGGTGTACCACAATAATTAAAGTGTTTAAGAACATTAAGTTAAGATACCTAGAAAATAAAGCCCACAGTTGAATAACAAGAATGAACTGTGTTTTATTTTTAAAATTGGAATTAATGTAGGTTGCCATGGTGAAAACAGGTTGAAATATTTAACAGTAACTGTTTTGTGCAGCCCTAGAGATCAAAACCAGCAATGTAAACAGGCAGGCCTTTAAAGAATCATTCTCACAGACATGTTTCATGTAAATGATCGCTAGAAAGGAAATGCATTTTCTTCAGTGCTATGCAAAGAAATTTTAATTGGCTTGCTTTTGGCAGTGAGGATCTACAACTTAGCATTAATAACTCAAAATTGAAAATATTTGCTCATTGCTTTGGGTTATGACTGTGTTCAAGAAACACTATTTTCAGACACTAATTAATCATTTTAAATAAACTTTTTTTACACATTTATGGCATCCGTGGGTATGACTGTTTATTACATTTTACCTATAAAAAGTTGAACTGTTTTATATACTCTTTATGGAAACAGTGCACAGTCATAAATTAAAAGATGCAACTGTTTTGGATATTTTACTGGTGGTCCTGTGTTTTCCTGCCAGCAGTGCAGCTGTTTCAGGTTTCTCAGGATAACATATAAAAAGCTGTATGTACACTGCAAGTTTATGCTTGAATTGCCAAGCCCGAGATGGTATGACTCAACTTTCCCAGAAGCGAGTTGTACCAAAATGTGATGAATCAAAACAGCTAGTGGCTAGTGGTTTGTATTACCACTGTGAAAACCAGTTCCCATTTACGATAGTTGGGTTGTGAGGCTGACAGACATTCCTCTGTGGTACGTGAGTTCTGCTGTGAGTGGACAGCCACTGGAGCCAAACCAGACTGTGCTTTCCTTTTGAGGGTCTGAGGAGAGGGAAAGGGGTGATACAGCGTTATCTGGAGTAGGGATAAAAATTAGCTGGAAACTTGTGCCAGGAATGGAACATTGCATTTCCAAGATGCTGTAACAGTGTTATTCACTTACTACTTGTTTGATAGTGATTGAGTTACCATTGATTTTATGCTGTTGTAGCTTGATTTTTAGATTTTTCTAAGGCAATTTAACAGTTACCTCATTTCTCGTGCATCAGAGTCTTAACGGTTTGACATTTTATTGTGTTCTGGGAGGTAATAAACAGGTATTTTTATGACCATGAAGTAGGTTTGGTGAATTCTTATTTAAATTCCATGGGACCTAAGGTTCTA
Source organism: Carollia perspicillata (assembly GCA_004027735.1). NCBI lineage: Eukaryota > Metazoa > Chordata > Mammalia > Chiroptera > Phyllostomidae > Carollia > Carollia perspicillata. The sequence continues at coordinate 23,388 of PVKM010000720.1, forward strand.
CCAAGACTTTGACATTGACTATTTAATAACAGTAGTCTCCAAAGTGGGATGCATCCCACCGGGGTATATAAGGTGGGAGAAGTTATTGAAACTTACTATTAAGTATTTTTATTTCATCCTTTAAATATTTCTATTATATATTTTATAATATACTTATGTTAGTATAGTATATATATAATTGTTATATGTTACTAATATTACATGCATATAATTTCTGAACAAGTACACAGATTTTAGAGATACATGCTCAAATATATTTTTACTGCCATAAATATACTATCAAAAAAGTTTGGAGATTGTTACTCAATAAATATTAATTTCCCTTTTCCTTCCACTTTCCCCTTTCACCCTTGGCAGAGAAGCAACGAATTGAGTTAACACCTAGATTTGTGGCAATGTGAATAAATTATAGCCAATTCCAGGAGCTTATGCCGTGTCTTACTGGGACTACTTTTTCTGTTTGGCCTCTTATAACGCCATATATTTTTTAATCACACAAGCTTATTAAACATGGATACAAATGAAAAACAGACTTGTTATTATGTTGGAAATAATAAGTTGCTCATGCATCAAGACTTTGACACACAGGAAGTTTGAATGAATGAGTAGAAAAGTTTCCAAGTTATTAAAATGTTCTGGTGCCTGATTTATTCATTTGCCATACCCCTCATTCCAAGGTGGGTGAAGCTCCTTTACTTCCTGAGGCCTGAAGAAACAATGTGGTTTCTTAAACTAGGCATTAAAGCAAAGCTAGAAATGTTTGTTTTCCAACAGTGCTGGCAGTCATGCTAACAAGCTGCCCCTCTTTGGTTAGGGTTCTCCCAAGGTTTCCCAAGCATGTTTGTCTACCTTTATCAAGTTAGAAAGTTTGAATGACTAAATAATTATGTGTGATTGAAGAAAAATAGTGTCTTTTAGACTATCTCTTTAAAAATTTTATTTATTTTTAGACAGAGGGCAAGGGAGGAAGAAAGAGAGGGAGGGAAACATCAGTGTGTGCAATATCTCATGCACCCCCTACTGGGGACTGGACCTGGCCAGCAACCCAGGCATGTGCCCTGACTGGGAATCGAACTGGCAGCTGGCACTCAATCCACTGAGTCACACCAGCCAGGGCCATACTGTCTTTTGAGATCAGTTCAAAGATTCTTCTGTATTTACTAATTGGGACATTTTTTTGAGCTGAGGGTTTAGTCACAGAGATTTCTTAGACATGTACTGTTCTAAGGTTTCCTTTCCTGTAAAGAAGACAATCTATTTTGTAATATTAAAGTAATTTTGAAGCAAGCAATACTTTCTCTCCCTTCCTGCATTTGTTTATGTATTTGTTTCAGGACATATGTAAATGCTGAATGGATAAATAAGCCTTCCCTATCTGTAATTCCTTGATAACAGGGATAGAGTTCATTGTGCAGATGTGTATAACAGAGCAGTCTTCCAAAGTCATTCTCTATTTCGATATCCTTTTGGCAATGAGTACAAATTTTTATTCACATAGACTTACTCTTCCCTCACAGTTTGATTATATTTTAATCTAATTGGTTTCGGCAATTTAAAGTAGGAAGAATAGAAAATAGAGACCAAAGCCCAAAACATGCCAAGGTTTAAGATACATAGTGAATGATGAAGAATCAGATTACTCGCATGAAGACTCAGTTGTTATGTAATAAGTAGTGGTAAAACTTTCAAAGACAGCAACTGGCAGTAGGTCCATTTTCATCCAGGGAGAGCCCGTAGTTCACCTCTAAGAATGCTTTCAAATGAATCTGAACAAAAGTAACCTATTTTTTTTTAAAGAAGAAAAAATATACCAATTATCATAGGGTAGTAGGCATGATCATACTAATAGCAAATGAAAGAAAGAATAAAGGAAGTGTAGAACACAACTCAGCAAGTATTCATAAAAAGACAAGTAAATGTGTTTTTTTTGCCCATGTAAATGTGAATATACTGAAGCAGTCAAACCAGAGATCCTCCATTTTGTAGTGAAGACAGAAAAAAGCTGCAGTTGCCCCAAGTTCTGTGCTTTAAGGTTTCATCATTGTAAATAAATGCTCTGTAAGTTAAATGTAGGCCTGAAGGGTTTATACATTGTCAAAGATCCTGCTGCATCATTGGAAAATGACTTCTCTAAAATAACAATAATAGATCCCTCTCAAATGGCTTGTCTTTATTTAACATAGGTGCACACACAGGAGAGAAAATGCAGAAACACACAGAAAAGAAGGAAACTCAGGGAACAATGGAATTAATACTTACGTTTTTAGAAATTTGGGCAGGACACACAGGCCCAGGCCATTTCCAACTGGAATGAAGGCAGTGGCTGGTTTTCCTGGACCAGCAGCGTCCCCCAGGATATGATCAGGCCTTCTGTGGGGTGCAGGTAGAAGGCTTTTGTGGGGCTGTGAGAGGAAAATGCAGCGGATTGGGGTTGAGTCCAGCACCGGCTCCTGGGCAGAGGGTCATGCGGCACTCAACCAGACTGTGCCGAGGTGTCTCCAGGAGAAGCCTCAGGGCTTCCGTGTCCAGCAGCTGGCGGGGGTGGGGGCTTGAGGGGTGGTCTTGGGCCAAAGTCTTCTTTGTCAGGTCTGAGCTGTCCACACCACATTGCAGAGCTTGAGGCCAAATCCCATTTCCTTGGGCCTGAGCTCCTGGACTTCCAAAGGTGGGAGGCTTCGCCAGGTGCTCTGAGCCAGCCCCTTTTAGAGCAACTCCTAGTACATGTCTGGGAACCTCCTGGGAGAAGAGGAAATTTACTGTGTCCCCACCTCCTACCTGGCCTGGCCTGGCCAAAACCAAACCCGGGGGTGAGGCGGGGAGCAGAGGGCAAGTCACAGGCTCTTGCAGGACGGGCTCCGACCTCTGGATCATCTGGAAGCAAAGGGCAACATAGGGGCCAAGGCTGGGCAGTGTGGACACTGGAGGCCCTTAGGCTCTGTACCCTCCAGCAACCCCCTGCAGCCTGCTCCACAGTGGTCTGTTCCGGTTGCCTCTGCAGGTTTGGGTTCTAGACGAACGCAGCTGTGTGTTCTCCGCTGTTTGTGGTCCTGCCTGGCCATGGCAGCAGCCACTGTATCCACGGCAGCTTTGGCGCCATGGCGCCATGGAGGAGCCCAGGACTGCCACTCAGCCATACTTGGGGCCGGTCCTGGAAAAAGCTATGCAAGGTTGTTGCAGCATTGCCTGTAGATACAAGAGGCCCCAATCCCATGGGAATCGCTAGCATGTGTGTTGAATTTTTTGCTCTTGAGTTATTTTATTTTTTTTGAAAAAGTTTTCGAATGATTAGAAGCCGGCTTTATGTGGGGAGCACAAAAAAACTTGCTGTAGAACTTTCTACACGAATGAAAGAAAAACATAAACTATTTGAAAAATTCAGCCTTACACAGAGAGAATATGAAGGCTGAGTCATTAAAGGATTCCAGCTTTGAGAAGGAGTCAACAGAAACTCAAAATTTGGAGGCAGTCTGAAAAGCTGAACAGTTCCAAATCTGAATTTAAGGCAGAAAGACTCTAGAAGAAGAGCTAAAGGAAGAGAAATCTCAACATTCTGAACTGGATGAATTGGTGGTAGACATTTCAAAAAGGATACAAAGTCCTTATAAGATGAATCAGAATCACTCAAATCACAAGTAGCTGAAGTGGAAACAACCTTCAAAATAAATGTATGAATAACTTAAGATAGCTATAAAAGATGCTTGGAGTGAAAATTCCCAACTTCGGGAAAGCCAGAAACAGCATTTACAAGAATCAGAAGAATAGAAAGAACAAGTGAATAAACCTAAAATAACATTTGAAGACTCCAAAGTATATGCAGAACAAGTTCTATGTGATAAAGCAAATCAGATCTAAAGATGCAAGATTGGGCTGCTGTCCTTGGAGAAGACTTAACAGATGGTAACTTGGAATTCAAAATGAAGAGAGATTCAGAAAATGGTGTACTCTTAATCAGCCAAAAGGGGCTTTGAAGAATGTTGATTAATGCTTCTAAGTTAAAGGCTTCTTAAAAAACCCTAGGAGAAAGAAACCAAACATAACATTGAATTAACTGAAGTAGATAAAAGAAAGGAAGAGCTTATAAAGTGTATTAAAAATCTCCAGACTGAACAAGGATCTTTGCAGTCAGAAAATGAGATGAACATCTTGAAAATGAATCAGAAGCTTCAGCAAAAACTTAAAGTAATGACTGGTCAAGAAATGAAATCACACTACAGGAAATTAACAAAAGAAAATTACTTGTTAAGAGAAAGAGGGACAACTTTCTTAAGCAGATGAAAATATCAGCATGTAGCTGGAGAGCTAGAGACCTCTAGAAAGTGAGCCAAAGATCTTGAAGAATTGGAGAGAACCGTTCATTCTTAGCAAGGGCAGATGATTTCCTCTGGGAAAAAAGCATGATTGGTTGGCAGCTCGGAATACTGAAAGACACCTCAATGATTTAAAGAAAAGTCTTACTTCAGACAAAAATTAATTGAAATAGACTTAAATTTGAACTGTTAGAAAAAGATCTTTATGCTCTTGATATTCCAAACACAGCATTTGGCAGAGAACATTCCCCATATTGTCCCTCACCATTGGGTCAACGGTTATCTAAAAGCAGCGTTTTTCTCTAATGATGTACATTTCACGTCGAAATTTCTCTTTGGGATTTGAATCTGCTGTTGATGTCGGCCAAACCTCTAAGAATTTTTATGAGTTTATTTGAGCCAAACTGATGAAAATTGCTGGGAAGCAAAATGTCAACAGACTGAAAATGCTCCAGAGAGTGGTAGTTTTGCACTTTATTCTGCATTACAGTCAAATGAGAGAGTGTAAAGGGGATGTATGGAATCCATTGGTGGTAGACTAGGGAGGTGGGAGAGGGCAAAGCAGGGAAACCTCGGGATTGGATACAGTGTAATGAATAGATACTTTTTTTTTTTTACATGGGGTGGGTATAGGATAGTTAACAGTTTACAATTAACATAACAATAACAAGGAGGGGGCTTTGTGGGCTCTGCTCAGGTGGGAGATTGTACCCTGAGGGGCCTGGGAAAAGGAAATTACCCTGACATTCCTGTTACAGTAGATGCAAAAAGACAATAGTCAGGTGTAGATCAGGTAAAGACTGACTTTTGTCTAGTATGTAGGGCAGGACTGCCCGTCATGGCTAGCATTTAGTTACGAAGTTTTAATTTCAAACCATCCTATGTGGCTACTTTAGGTCTCTCAGTATGTAAGGCCCGCCATGGATCCCTTACCTGAGCCTGTCAGGCTTAGTATGTGGCCCCTTTTTCCAGTCCACACTTTACTCCTGCTTTTAAAAAATGTTACCAACTTTTATGTGCCTTCTATGTCAATGTTACGTTTTTGTTTTGTTTTGTTTAGGTATTTGAACCATGTCAGAGCTGCCTCTCCCCAGGACCTTGCTGGAGGCTATACATCTTCTCTTGCTTGTCACAGAGCGCTACAGGATGCATTCAGTGGGCTTTTCTGGCAGTCCCGTTAACCTTTATTTCTTCTTTATAAGATTTGGACTTGGGAGCAGAACGAGGGAGCCTGCAGAAGTAAAGCAAACTTGTAAAGCTGCAACCATGCGCAGCTGCACAACAGTCCCACCGTAGCAGCTGTGTGAAAGTGTTTATGGAGAGACTATTTCAGAACTAAGCTGAGCGGTATAGTGGATAAATATTCGTGGAAAAAGATTTATTTTTTACTTATATTTTTGTGAGAGGGATTGAAGCTGGAAGCCTCATCTGATGGAAGATGTGAATAATTTACCCATGTATATTTGAGGTCCACAGACTTGTAAAATCTTTTTAAAAATAAAGCTAGACTTTATGTTAAGTTTTGTGGTTTTTCTCTTATTACAGTATTTCACTTGAACACATTATAAAATGCCATTTTGAATACGACATTTAGTGTTAATATGCAAGTCTATTATTTCTTCTCATAAAGTGTTCCTTTTTTTTGCCCTCCCAATGTCTTCTTAATACTAGTTCAGACAAGTGGATATATTTCCTTCTACCAGCAGGTTATGGCAAGTAAAACCTGACCTGTGATAATGTCACTCTCTTAATATTAAGACTCAGTGCCTGTTCTGAGCAGTGGAATGTGAGACAAACCTTGATCAAGGTTAAAGTTTCCAGCTGTGAACCACACTTAGGATAAACTAGGGAAGAGTATTAACCTGCTTTAATGACAAATGCAGAGAAGTAAGTTAATAAAATTTAATACTTAAATGAAGCCTTTCACCTCAAAAGTGAACTCATTTCATGATGAAACCCTGGAGACTGCAGAATGGATACACTTGAAATTTCCTTATGAGACTCTGATGCAGTTTCTGTTGAAACTTCAAAGGCTTTCAATATATCCATGATTTTGCTTGAAGAGTTTAGATGTGGATAGAATGGGTATTTGTAGGATCTCAACCTTGTATTACTGTTATGTAGGCCACTGGGTATGGGTCAGAGCTTCTCAAGCAAATTAAGGGATTTCCTATCAAATCTCCATTACAACAGACGTTAATTTTATGGGTGGAAAGTTATGTGAAACAAGGTTGGTTACATTGGATTAGGATCCTTATGTAACAAATCCATCTTATTTGACTAAACAGGCATTAATTTCAGGAGTGCATCTTCATCTTTACAGTACTTCCAATATCTTTGAAAATTGAGAAAACTGAGGCATCGAATAATTGGGTAGGCTAAGGTCATATACACAAATCAGCAAAAAGCCAGAACTACATAACAGGTTTTTTGTTTTGAAAGTCTAGATTTATATATCTACTGGTATTCCCCAACTCAGGATTTGCATTTTCAGTAAAATGTATAAATCTATTCGAAGAACAGTGAGAATTTTGGACATAGCACTAAGGCTTTGCTCTACTCAGCTGCCAAAGTTAGGTATCCAGTCTTTTAAAAATAAACACTGTTGCCAGTTCTCAATACCCTGCATGACATATTTACATGGAATTAACCAACTCACGGAATATTTCAAAAGCTTTGAGACTTTTGAACCTACCTTCTTGTGGGAATTGTCTGCACTTGACTTGGCAAATAAAGTCCAAAACTTTTATATGTTTATAAATATTTTACCCCTACTATTGCCATGTTTTGTTCAATAGGCAGAATTAGAAGTTGTTAAATGATTGTATTATCAAAAGGAATGGTGAAGGATAACCTAACGACAGCAATTGACTAAATAACAGAAATATTCTAAATTGATGAGATTATTCCCTATTCTTCTAGTGATTTCCCCTCTGAGACAAAAGGTTGTACAAGTCTTTCAATTACGTGAATTAAGTCTTTTAACATTTTAGAACATGAGCACAGAAATACAGTAACAGCCAGCTACTGCGCATGTGTCAAGCACCATGCTTGCTGCTTTGTGCGTTTTCTAATCCTTACAACAGTGCTGGTCTTATTTTCCCCACTTTAACAGGTAGAGGAGCTGAGCCATAGGAAGGGTAAGTGACCTGCAGAGTTTGGATTTGAACCAACGCAGTCCAACGCCAGAGTCTGTGCTCCAGAGATGACTGTCAGCTCCATACCTTTGCAGAATCAAGTCTGAGTAGGAAACTTCTTAAGACTCCAAGAAATTTTATAGATCAAGTATCTAGTTTTTTATGATATGACACCAATTAAATAACCTTGAATTCCTCGAGAAGAGTTTGAAGAAATTCATTATGTAGAACATGGTTAACTATTACACTCCCATTTAAGCAGATATGAATGGCGCTGAATACACTTAAATGATCACTAGGATGCATTTTTACTCAGTATTCCTTAATTTCATTCAACAAATATTTGATCTAAGCTTCTCTTAGAAGTAGTCTTTAGGATGTCAACAGGTGGTCAGATAATCATTTCAAATTAAGGCCAGACAAGACTTGTCAAAAATTAACAAAATTCAAAAATTGTATCTGATAATTGTGATTTTCTAGTGGATTCATTAAGAATTCAGTTACCAAGTGTCACCTCTAGGGAGGGCATAGGTTTAAATAATGAAATAATGACATATTCGTTTATCCACCCTGAGGGAAAAGAGGGGAGGGGTTAAAATGTTAATAGAAGCATTTAAGCCAGGATTGTGTTATCTTTACAACTGTACGATGCATACTTTGTCTAGTTGAGGCATGACTAAATGGAGGCAGGAATCTTACCACTTGTACAAATAAGAACACCATTTGAACCCACACTCCATGTACAGTACTACAAGAAAATTTTATTCCTGCTTGGAAATTAATTCTCTCCATCTAGATAAGGAGAGGGGGAACTGCTGACCCCCGGGCAAACACAGCTGCTGCCTGCTCCTGTATGCTCTGTAAGCTAGGAGAGGTGTCACCTTCTTTTCAAGTTTGAAAAAAGCCAGGATTAGCAAACTTTTTAACATGTAAGAAGTGTATGAAATTCAAATTTTAGTGTCCATAAATAGATGTTTTTTTGGAACATAGTGTTTATGTACTGTCTGTGGCTGCCTTTGGGCTACTGCTGGCGGAGCGAGAAGCTACGGATCTGCTTGCAAAGCCCAAGATGCTATCTGGCCCATTACAGAAAGTTTGCTGACCACTGACCTACTTACTTCTCCCTGGGAGGGCAGGGAGGTTAAGAAAATAAGTCCCAAACTAGCAATCCTTGGCTGAATTAGCCCTCAAGCTGTTGCAGAGGATAGGTTGGGTTGAATTTCAAAACAGTTTAAAGCGCCTTTAGATAAGGAATAAAGACTCCAATTCATTACTTCCCCACTACTTTTTATTATTTATTGTCTTCATCTATTTATGTTACCTGCCTGGCCTCTGAAGGCATTTGAGTTTGTAACTAATGACTTGGATCTAGGGTCCTCAAACTTTCTCTAAGGCTGGACAGTACGTATTTTAGGCTTTGTGGGCTAAGAGGCAAAATTGAGGGCATTAAAGTGAGAACACTTATATAATGAGATAAATTGGTATAGTTTTTTAAATTAACAAAATTCCAAATATAATGGTGTATTTTTCGTAATGCCCTTTTTTTGAGGAATAAAATTCCCTTTAATCGGGGTTCTAAATGTTTCTTCCTATTAAAATCAACTGTAAACTATCACCTGTTAATGGTTATTTGCAATGAGATTTTACACACTTCACCTTTACATAAATGTCTTTTAACACGGGCAGATACTGCCTAATACTGATACCAATCCAGAAGCGTATGATTCTAAGCATATTCGTCACTTAAAAGGCATTTGTAAAACTCTTGATTATTCTTCCCTTGGTAGCTAGTTTTTAGCATGTCAGTACAGGGAGCATTGTTGACTTTCAGTTGAAGATTACACGGAAGCTCTATTGTCGTTGAATGTATTTTGAAATAGGGAAATGTCCTTTGCATTTGTACCAACGTCCCCAAAATGGTGAGCTCGGAAAGTACATCCACGGCTAGTCTGTGTGAGAAGGGGGTCTTCACTGTCTCAGCACGAGCTGGCAGCACGGGAAGTGCACAGCACAGGATATTGTGATCGAGTGTCTGCTGCAGTGACTGCTGCAGTGTGTTTGCACGTTATGTTTGCTAAATCTTTAAGAAATAGTATGACCTTTAGCAAAAGCTAATTTCTAAAGCTGTTCAGTGTTCTAAGAATAGTGTTTGAGGTTGGTTCTTCTTGACCCTGATCTCAAAAAAAATTGCAATCAAACTTTGTAATTACTAAGCAAAGCAAATTTAAATCAAGCAAGTCAGGAAATTCCGCTTTAAACTTCTGACAGAACCCAAGAACTACAGAATGGTTCAAGTCCACGAAAACAGATGAAATTTACCATTGGATGCTACTGGTTCAGTAACCTATGATAGATCAAAAAAATTTCTATAAGGTACCTGCTTGTGAGATAGTGAATAAGCATAGGTTTTAAACACCGCACATTTTCACAAGCTTTGTACATTTCTCCAACTAGGTCTTACCACCATCAGTTAGAACATCTTAGCGGATCCTGCTTCAGGTTGTACAGAGTTTGTTTTCTCAGCTTCTTTGAAAATACTCACTGGTAGGTGTCTCATGAAGAATATTCAAGGGCTGATTCTTTAGAAACTTCAAACTCAGTATTGACGCCTCAGGTAAACAAGAACTGAGAGGTTATTTGTAGCATCTGTCAGTTGATGATTTGATCTGCCAGGCAGGGTGTGCTTGTCCCTGATCAGACTAATCTCCTGGGTATCACTTTTACAGCGATACCAGACAAGAACGCTACATAAAACTTGGCTAACAGGCTTTAGCTGCGGAAAACCGCCGAGTGTCATTATTAGTGCTTTCCTAGTTGGCGTGCAGTTACTCTACCTTCAAAGTCTATTTTCCCGAGACAGACACATTTAAACTTATTTAAATCATTTAGATTATAAAATGATAGTTATATAGCATAATTTAGCTAATAAAAACATTTAGTAGACTTATTTCATTTAAATTTTAATTTGATAATCCTCGATTTATAAGCTAGCATGGGCAGAATATAACAGTTTTATACTAAGGTAACTAAATGCTAAAATTTTATGAAATCATACAAATTATATTTCATGACATAACAATCTAGTGGGGAGATGGCGAAAACATTTCTAATAAGTGATTTAAGCAATTGTTGTTTTTTCTTCTGGAAAGGCTTTGCCTGTCCTCTGGCGTTTAAGAGGTGGAGGGTCTTCATGACTCTCTGCAACAAATCCAGAAAACCTGTGTCAGATAAGATACTTAGCATTTACTTTAAAAAGCAAATAATATAGGCATTTAAAGGCTTTTAATCTATTCAACTTATATATTAAATAGTAACGTTCCTGTGGACTTATTATTATTATTTTTTAAAGATTTTATTTATTTTATCTTTAAAGGGGAAGGGTTAGGGAGAGAAATATCAATGTATGGTTGCCTCTTGTGTGTCCCCTGCTGGGAACTGGCCTGCAACCCAGGCATGTGCCCTGGCTGGGAATCGAACTGTGAACATTTGGTTCGAAGGCCTGCGCTCAATCCACTGAGCTACACCAGCCAGGGCTGGACTTACTATTTTAATGAAATAATCTTCTCGTACTTTGAACAGTGTGACATACTAAAATTTGTGACATTGGGAGAAGCTAGTCACAAATGGCAAGGAGCCCTAAACTGAAACATCTAACTAGAATTAGTTGAACCTATTCCAAACTTCATAAATAATATATAGGCTAAGAAAGGTATGTGAAAGGCATTACACTTTACATTTAATTTCCCAGACACTGCTCACCTGGGTCTAGGGTGTGGTTCTTGTAGAGCACAGCAGCAGGGATCTGAAAGGTGATGCACAGCATTTCCTTGTTGGGGGCCACATTTCTTACGAGGTGAACCGAACTGCACGCACCCAAGGAAATGCCTAATACAGCCTCAGCTTGTTGCCGCACGTCCTCAGCAGGGCAAGCATCTTTGGAAAAGCTGTAACAGTGCACTATGGGAAGGAGCTCACTGCTGCATGGCTGCCCATCCAGGAGTGATTTGAAGGCACCGAGAAACTCGATCGCCTTTGCTGGTAAGTTCATGACAATGTGCACAGAGTGTTTTCTTTCTTTTGACAGTGGTCCCAGCTGCTGCATTAACTCTTCTCTGACCGGTCCTTGGAGGAAGTCTTTCCCATCCAAGTTAAAGACTTTTACCCCTTTTTCCACTTTATTTACTGTACAGTTGTGCAAGAGCCATTTATAGGATTCAGGATTGAGATCATTGGCAAATACAGTGCAGTTTTTCTTTGCTACTGGAATGGCAAAGGGCCCAACCCCAGCAAAAACATCAAATAGGACATCCCCAGGTTTGAGAAGGTCTGTGATGCGGCTGTGTTCTGTAGAGAGACGGGGATTCCAATAAACTTTTGAAAAATCAAATTCATAGATGTAGTTGTTTTCTCGAACCTGAAAAACATATTAAGCTCTTGGTGAATCTGCCTAATCTAAAATCATAGCTGCTGATACAGATAGATGCACCCATGCACAGACACATATTTCAATTTACTACACTATTAAGAGCAAATAACAGTGCATTTCAAGGCATTTTAATTAGCATTCTGGTGTTTATGCTATACTTGAGGCCAGTTAATATTCTGCAGTAGACGTTTTCATGAGAAGTCATCTTTTCAAAGTCAAGTGGCTCCCTATCTCATCCATCCTAAAGGGCCATTAAATGGTTCCCAAGTCACACGAGGAGTTTTTCAGATAGGCAACTGACTGGCTGACCTGAAGGAGAGGAAAAACACCTGTGATTTGAAGCGTGCTACATGTATCCTCCTGATAGGTAGCTATGTTGCAGATGACATTTCCATGCGGCAAGCAAGCTTTCCTCCTTATTTTGTTTTCAGTTTGTAAGAGGGAGGCATGATAGATGTGTCATGCATCATTCAATATTCAGATATTTTGCTATGTTTTTAGGTAGTTACTGGGACTTTGCAAGTTTCATGTCTATAAATTAGAACCAGTGTATAGAACAAATCATTCTATTTTCTCCTTTCCCAGTTTTAATTCATAAAAAATCAAAGGCCAGAAAGTCCTGTAAATCTGGTAGACGTATCTTCTACATTCTACTTTCATGGACTTGAATTCCTTATTTGTACATTTTCCCCCCTCTGAACCACATCAAATGCCACGGCGATATTATTAAGGTTCCAGAGTTGGAAATGTTTCCTCATGATTCTACCAACTAAGTCTTTCTGGGTATATAACCTGGGAGGTTTAAATATGTCTTGTGACTGCTTTTCCTGAAATGTCCTGTCTGCTTTCCCTTTTAAGGTCCTTAAAGTGAGGCACAGATCTAATTTAACCCTTCTGATTTAATTCATGCTGTCTTTGATACCTCACTCCCTTAGTCAGCATTAATTTCTGCCAAATTCACTTTCGGGAATCATTTTACTCGCAATATACACATACAGTATTTAAATTTTGCATGAGTCCTAAAGTTCAAGTTAAATATTATTTAACTTTAAAGTCCAATGTTATTTGGAACACAGAACTTAGACTGATTTTTAACATTTATTTTATGGTAAAATTATTAGGTATAAAATATGTCCTAAGAACAAACATTAGGATTTAGGGAATCAGTGGTGAGGCATTCATAAAATTACAGAAGTTTCTCAGAACTTTTAGATTTTCTCTTAAGGATGACGGTGTTGTTAGCTGTTCCCTAAGAGTCAGTACCAGGTAAGAATGTGCACAGTGCTCACTCAGCACGACTAAAGAGTACGTACACCTTAATGCCGGCTGAAGTAAACACTGGTGTTACCAAAGGATTCACATTCAAATTTCACTTCCCATAACACAGCTCATACATTATACACAAGTAGCAGGCAGTGGGGGTTTGGAATACGGGGAAGACCATACATGGAATTCTGGAGTCAGAAGCCTGGCTTTAACACCCTGCCCAGTCATTGTTTGTTACTTCATCTGCATAAAGAGGATGTTAAAAATAACCATCACTATCTTGTGGGCTTCTTAAGATTTGTTACATTTCAAGTATTTAGCTCAGGGCCTAACAGTAAGTGTGTAATAAATGGTATTTTATTGGGTTGGCCAAAAAGTTCATTTGGTTTTTTCCAGCCATATAATGGCTCTAGTAGTGTTTAATTGTCTTTAACTTCAATCGAAACACTTTTGTTAGACTGCATTGTGACAGCTGTCATATCAGCGTGCATTAAAAAAAACATCAAAATTGGTGAATTTTGGGGTAGCCATTTTAATATTGAAGATGGAAGAAAATACACAACATTTTTGGCATATTATGCTCATTATTTCAAGAAAGGTAAAAACACAATTGAAACGCAAAAAAAGTTTGTGCACGGTATGGAGAAGGTGCAGTAACTGATCAAACGTGTCAAAGTGGTTTGTGAAATTTCATGTTGGAGATTTCTCACTGGGTGATTCTTCACAGTTGGGTAGACCAGTTGAAGTTGACAGAGATCAAATCAAGACATTAATTGAGAACAACTAACATTATACTACGTGGGAGATGGTGGACACACTCGAAATATCTAAATCAATAAAATTATTGGTGAAAATGAAAAATGTCTTTTATTTTATGGAAAAAACTAAATGGACTTTTTAGCCAAACCAGTAGTATTCTAATACTATTAAGGGATGGAGAAATAATATTATACTTAAAACAATATGCATTTGAATTTGTATGGCCAGGAATCTTAAAAAATAATTATTATGCATAATATAAACTCCGTTCTGAGTTTAACAAAGTCCTGTTTAAAAGACATGAAACAGCTCTGACTGGTTTTGGCTCAGTAGGATGGGTGTTGTCCTGCAAACTGAAAGGTCACGGGTTTGATGTATCACACAGTTGGAGTGTGAAAAAGGCAGCCAGTCAATGTTTCTCTTTCTCCCTCCCTTCCCCTCTCTCTAAATACAAATAAATAAAATATTAAAGTAAATAAATAAAATCAAAGATATGTAACATTTTAAGAGTGGCCTTTGTTACTAAAATTTTTGTCAAGTTATAAAGTAAGTTTAGCCTATTTCCTAGCTTGGGTACAGAATTTCACAAAATGTTCACATATCATTATCTAAGACTTTTGTTCTTTATTATTTTTTTAAAGTTTTGCTTTTTTAAAAGATTTTATTTATTTATCTTTAAAGGGGAAGGGAAGGAGAGAGGGAGAGAAACATGAATGTATGGTTACCTCTCATGCGACCCCTGCTGGGAACTGGCCTGCAACCCAGGTATGTGCCCTGACTGGGAATCGAACTGCAGGCCTGTGTTCAATCTACTGAGCCACACCAGCCAGGGCCATTATCTAAGACTTTTAGCTTACAAAAAGTTTATTATATCTAGCACTCCAGAGGATTTTGGTGGTAGAGGAGTACAAAAGTGTCTTATATCAGGAATCTGTTCCTATGTATTTTACATTATTTTTCTTTGAAATAGATGTGTTTTTCTGATGAAAGAAATATGTAGTCAGTAGAAAAATATAAAGATTATAACGAAGGTCACCAATAACTACATGAAATAAAACTATGCCCACTGTTAACATTCTGATGTATGTGCACATTTACATAGGTATTTAGTCAAAGTGGACTATGTTATATCCTTGCTTCTTTGTTGCTTCAGCTGTCAATGGCAATTTTAATAAGTATGGAGTTAGATAATCTTTAATGATGGACTTCCATTGTATTGTTATGCCAGAATTTCATCAATTCTCTACTAATGAACTCCATTTGTTTATTTTGTTAATATAAAAATAATGGCGAAGAACCCAGTATATCCATCATTACAGTTTTCTTTAATTATATCCTTGGGATAACTTCCTGTAACTGGAATGCTAGATCAAAGGACACACCTATTCAAAATTGCAATGTATTACCATACACTCTCCCTGAATGTATCAAAGTTGAATTCCCATCAGTTGTATAAGTAAGTACTCACAGTCTCACATACTGAATACTAGGTATTAAAAATATTTTAATCTTTGTCATCTATTCTGATTCTAAACATTAATCTTGATATACTAGGAGACAATGAAATACTCCATACCTTGGTCATCATGTTCTCCTCGCCAGATAGCACTTCCATTTGGAAATTTCGGTACGTATTATCGATATTGTTGATTTTATTTACAGCTGAGGTGATTCCTGGATTTTTGTCAATCATAACTTGGCCTAAAAGAAAAGATGAGAATTCGTAACAAATATTGCCTATTGGTGGCAAGAAGACCCTAAAACCGTAAATACAAAATGGAAATGAACTTTTTTTTTGTTTACAGATAAAAACTGCATCTAGTTTCTGTAAAATGGCATGCAACTCTAAAAATTTGACACATTACTCCAATGCAAACATACAAAAAAATGCATGGGTACATTTTTAAGGAAACAGTTTTGAGGAGTTTGGGTCTACCTAATATTTTTCCATGTTTTTTTTTACTAAATCTCAAATGTAGCAATACTACAGTAAGCAAAAGGCAGACCATAGGGAATCGGTAAAGAACAGAAAGAGCTGTAAGGACCTTGGCAACAAATGGTCTCAGAAAACACCAGCCCTGTAGCCACTGGCCTCAAACCAAATGTTTGTTTTACTCTGTACTTGAAATACATGCCTCCACTTTGGAAATATATACCAGCAAAATAATGTTTTGAACTAGATAAAATTTTCATTTACTTACATTGTTCTTTTTGTCAAATATTTGCCACAGCAGAAAAAGCTACAAAGGTAATAAATACACCAGAAATGATATATTGATGCCTTTTAATCAAAATCTACTTTTTATGTCAGCAGTTAAAAGTCAGTAAGAATCTACATGCCACATCTCATTGCATAAGTAAAAATAACTTGATTTGTAAGTTAAAGAAAGTACTCAATAATACAGATATGCTGAAGTCCAACCAGAATTTGTCTAATTTCTCTGATAATTAGATACCTGATTTTGAATATATCAATAAACTCTATTCAATCATTGTTTTAATCCTGTTGTGCTTCAGGTATCAGAACTCAATTTTGAAAGTAATGAAGTTAGTTTGAAATAAAGAGTCAAATTTAAAAAAAAAACTTTTCTGAAAGTCTATAATAAAAGTTTAAAAGTTGCCACAGTATGAAATCGTCTCACTTTTCTTCTACGACTGCCCCCTTATGAAAGAGAGTTTAGAAAACAGGATTGACAAACGTAACGTTTGTGTTACGACAGGCAGTAACTCATAGGAAAGCCTAGACTTGACATTTGCACCCCATCATAATTACAAGGATCTGCTTAAGTATTTATTATGTTATCACTATGCATTATCAGCCCTTGCCATCAATAAAACAAAGGAAGTGCATAACAGTCTATTTCTGAAATCCTACTCATGCAAAATACCGAGCACTGTATTTTAAAGCTGAAAATAACTCCCAGAAGTTCTGACAATTACTCTACCTTAAAATAATTAATCTTCAGAATGCATGGATATCAGATATTCATACAAGGACAAGAGCAATTTTGATTAGTCTGTACCCTTCTTTTATCCCAAAGAATAAAGGGTCCAGGATCAAACCTGCAGCTACAGGCGTACAACCTATGCAAGCACCGTCCCCGAAGGACTCTGAGCACTTGAAAACAAAGTACGGTGCTGATAGAAGAGGCTCAGTCAGTTGAATCCATGAAAGTGCGAGTAAATAGTGTCTTGCATTTTTGACTATAAAACACTCAAATTTATGAAACCCACCATTCAACATAGTCCTGAGGCTTAATAAGGCCTGTGTACCAAAGTGACAAGTTGCCAGAGAAATCTGCCAAAGCAAGTGATTCAGCTGTTATCCATGCTTATGCACTGTGTACACAAAAGCTTGACCTGCTCTGGAAAGCTTGCTGTGACTCTGGAAGGGGCATTCCAAAATGGCCCTCAAAAGACAGGGTTTGTAACTTAAGATCCAGCTTAAACTTCGAGAGATAAAATGTCCTGCTTCTGCAATTTGGCACTTAAAGAAAACTAGAATTAGAATTTTGTCATTGCTTTCTGGTACAGCAATGCTACTAAGACATACCTACCAATTAAATGCTTGAAAGGCAGTTGATGATCTCGAAGGTTCAGGTGGGCAATATGTCCAATCCTGCTAAACCCTGAAGTCACATCTTGACCTTCAGGAAGCACAGCTCTTAAGATTTCTTCTGACTTAAAGTTTTCATAAGTTAGTTCCAAATTATATTTAGATATCTGTGGACTGACATTAAGCTGCTTTAAAATACTGAGTTCTGCTTCCTCAAAGGAATCACTGGTAAGCATTTTGTAGGGATCCAACATAATTAGTTTGCCTTCTTTATCTTCTGGATCGTCAATCACACGTTTTATGCCTGGGCGCTGCAGTGCTGCCCTTTTAAGGGATCGAATCAATTTATTGACAATTTCTTTCCTCACTTTAAGCACTGGGATGGTGACTGTTTTTTTAAAAGCTGTTCTATCAAGTTTTGTCATTCCTCGAACATCAGAGGGTGGTGAAAACAAGTCTGAATCTCTCTGACTTGTTTCTATTTCAGGCATGGTTGAGAATCTTCTTTGATTCAGCAAGAAAATACTAGGTGCTCTGCTAAGTTTCTGGATCAGTGATGTCCGAGCTAGTGGGATCAGTGATTCTGAGTCAGTTACTCTACAGCTTTCCAATTGGAGAGGTCTTGTTAAGAATCCAAATGGCCTCCATAAGATCCTAAAAAAAAAAGTATTCATTTAAAAACCATAAAGCTACAAACCAATCTACATGTTCACAGTAGTTTTTGATAATGAAAATCTAAATACTGTTTTACATAACCTGCTAAATGCTGGTAATTAAAACTTTTAGTGGTGTGTGAGAAGTGTACCATCTTTCCCAGCACAGGATGACTTTCATAGTGGTAAACAATAAATTTGCAACTTCAGCCCACCTGCTGCCAGGATGAGGGCTTAGTGATCTATCAGCCTCCTTACCTATACTTAAATGAACCTCTCCACCCACATTTGCTACAGAATACATTTGGAATTGAAGAATGCTGAGATTTGAGTTAAGGGATCATCTCTAAATGAAATGGTCATTATATTTACAGCTTTATTAATGACAGTATTTCTTAGGATATTCTTGTGGGTGTTTATTGTGTCAGATGCTAAGCTAAATGTTTAACACACATATCCAACTTGGGAGGTGTGTGGTATCCCACCTTCATTTTGTAAATGAGTAAACCAAAGCTCAGAAATAGGTTAAGTCACCCAGTCTCCTTGCTGTTAAGTGTCTGAGCAAGGATTAAAACTCAGGTCTGACTTCAGAGCCTGTTATTAACATACTGCTTACACTGCCACAAACTACCCTGTAACTAGAGGTTTCAGTATTTGGAGGACGAGGGCTTTACTGAGTGTTATATACACATGCCATTAAGAGTATCAGTTATTCACTTTGCATTCTGGAATACCAAAGAAGTAATTGTAAGAAGAAAGGCTCTGCCCAAACCCTGTAAAGCAAATATCAAACTTCACAGCCAGGGTTCAAATTGGGTCCAGCAGTTAACCAGTACTGTGAGCCTGGTACATTACTTAATGAGTTTCGGGTTCTCCCCTTGTAAAATGTGGCCTAAAGGATCAATCAGAAAGCTTCTGAAAAGAATAAACAGATTCCTCACTATCCAGCATTCGGACCTAGGCTCAGCATCCGGGGTGATGATGAGTGACCTCGCCACGTTCCCTTACCAGGCGGCGCGAGGCGGAGATCAGCCCCAGGCAGAGAGCCTCAGTCCCTGCGAACTAAAAAGGGCAACGCGGCCGCCACCTAACCGAGATCACCATCCTAATTCGCAGTGTCGCTCTGCACCTGGCCCCACAACCAGATCCCTCACCTCATGCTCTGGTGCAGCTCGGAAAAGGGTCCCTAGAGGATGGGTTGTCCCTGGATGACATCATCACTGCTCGCCGCCGAGGAGCGAGCGTCATCAGGTCACGTCGATTCCCTCCTTTCCTGCCCTGTTAAGGTACTGGAACCCGGAAGGACCGGGCCTTCAGCTCCGCCTCTGGCGCGACTTCGCGACGGGCGGGCAAGGATAGTAGCTCGCAGATGGACCTGGTAGTTGGCCAGCGAGCAGTATGCAGGCACCCTGGGGGGTCATTAACGCCGAGCGGGGCTGGTACGTCTCTTCCCAGCAGCGGGAGGAGGCAGAGGCGGAGGCGGAAGAGTTGAGCCGGTTGCTAAGCAACGTAAGTTGGCTTCTCTAGCTGGTTGGCACGGACAGTCACCTGGCTACCCTGAAGTGCCTGCCAAATAAGATTGAGAAGAGGAGGAGGATGGCACGGGAAGAGGGGCATGGGGCCTGGGGCCTGGCACTCAAAGGCAGCAGCAGAGATTCAGGTGTGATCCGGCGGAGTTCGTGAGTGTGATAGTAGCCTAACGTGCCCGAGGAAGAAAAGCTGACAAAGGTGCAGGCAGGCTCAGGTGGAACAGGTGCAGCGGCATACGCCACTGGAGTAACGGCCCCAGGCTTATGTAGATTACTGCTGTTTGTTGAGATCTTTGTCAGCTTCCTATTTCCTCCACCAGTCTTGTGAGATTTTTCCAAGAGTCACAAAATTGTTCTTTCCTCGACTTAGTCACTGGGGCACTGTAAACATCTTAATACAGAAATCCTTAACCGTGAAGGAGGAGTGGAGGTGGCCCAGTAATAAGTACATAACGTTTTCCTGACCTTAAAGCCTGTACAACGGGCACTCGACTTTTTAACTCAAGTCCCTGGACTGTACAGATTCTAGGACTTTGTTCCCAAATGCTATTTTGGGAAAGGGTGTTTTTAGGGATACCCTCGCCAGAGCAAATGAATTGCTGATTATACCGTCATTCAAGGTATTACCATCCTCTCAGTTGGACAGACTTAATTCATTAAGTATATGAATAGAAATTAGTGTTGCAGTACTAGTAATTGGAGAGCAACAGTTGTGTACATCAGCCTCGATGTGACTCAGGGACTCTTCAGTAATCACATGAACTGAGGCCATCTGGCTGTTCTCCCTCCCCTCCCCATTCCTATCCTATCTTAATCTTTTGCAATCACAAGATCCTGTACTGGGGGAGATGATTTTCCTAGGAAACTAGTCCTTGAGCTGTGCTAGTGGGAGGTGAGAGGGGAAGGAAGGGAAACCAGCCCATGCTGACTGAGCAACTAATGTGTCACACAGTGCCTGTAGTCTGCAGGAGATTTTTCTCCATTTCTTGGTGGAACTCGAATTCTTCATTCAAACATTTAACACTATGAAATTTGTGTGTTTACAGGAACTTCACAGACCAGGATCCGTTGGTGTTTCATATGGTTTTTCAGTGTTGAATTTGGTGAATGCCATCATGGGAAGTGGCATCCTTGGCTTAGCTTATGTTATGGCTCATACTGGTGTCCTTGGATTTAGGTGAGTTGTTTATTTCACCATTGCTTTTTCTTTTCTGTTTTGATAGTGAAATGAGAAAAATGAGATCAGTACCAGAGCTGGTGTTTAACAATTTCGAGTTAAATTATTTTTGGGGTTTTAGCATTTTTCTGCTACTTTTATATTATTGCTAGTCTATAGCTTGGATGTATATTATATACGTAATTTGCATATTTTTATCCAAAAGTGTGGCTACTTTTTTAAAAATGGAAACTTGATCCACACTCATTTATAACCTTAAGAAGTGACTTATTTGTTGTGTCAAGTTGGCCAAAGTGAATCAGAATTTATCAGCTGTGCAGATTACTCATAAATAGCAATTTTGTGAGTGTAAGTAAAGCACCTAATCTTTTTATTTCTGTGTAACTCCTCCTCTCTTCCCCTGTTAAGTAGTCTTGTTTTCCTTTCTGAGTCCAGACGTGTTCCATGCCTATTTCTTTTGTATATATACAAGGTCTGTCCAGAAGACATCTGCCATGTAATGTGAAAAATAGAAACATTTATTGCAGAAGATATAAAAGAAACACAGTACATAGGACAATGATGCTTCAGGCCCCTCCAAAGTAGGCACCTTAGGACTTCACACGATCCTCCCAATCGCCATCAACTGCCCTGTGGTATTTTCCTGAATCTCATTCATGGTCTGAAATCCCTTCCCTTTCGAAGGTGATTTTAGTTTTGAGAAAAGCCAGAAGTTGCAGGGCACCAGATCTAGGCTGTAGGGGTTCTGAGTCACCTGTTTGATTTGATGTTTCACCAAAAGACTCTGCACGAGACGTGATGCATGAGTGGGCGCCTTGTTGTGATGACGCTGCCAGTCACCAGTTGCCCATAGCTGCTGCCTTCTGAATCATCCAAATAGTTACTGCAGAGGAATGTTCAAGCTTAATGCAAAATTTGATGCAGATTCATTGCTGTACTTGCTCAGTCATTTTGCATGTGATGGCCACACAGTACACATGCTCACTCAATGGTGTCTACCACCCCCACTGACTAGTATAGTGAAGTTGTCATTGTTCACACATGTGCATTCCAGTCCACTCTCCTTGGCTGCCAGGTTCCATCTATGTCACACAGACCTTTCTCATTATGTTAACAAGGGTTGGACTTTTTCCAGAAAGACCTAGTAGGTATATATTTTTAATCCTCACCTCAGGATATGTTTTTACTGATTTTTCTTTTTAGAGAGAGAGAAGGAGGGAGAGAGAATGAAAGAGGGAAACATTGATTGGTTGCCTACCATAGGCACCCCAGCCTGGGGATCAAACCTGCAACATGGGTATGTGCCCTGACTGGGGATCGAACCAGCAACCTTTTGGTGTATGGGGTGATGCTCCTACCAACTGAGCCACTCAGCCAGGGCTGTGCCTGTTCCTTTTCATCTTTCAAGACTCTGCTCATATGCCAGTTTGCCCAAAATAAAAGACATTCCTGGCTTTTTTGTGCTCTTACAGTACTTTGTATATTCATTTTGTTATTATCATGTAACACAGTGATTCATTTGCAAGTTAGTGTCCCCACTAAACTCTGAAATCCTAAAGAACTAAGCCTTCTCTTCAGCATCTAGCATGATGGTTAAAAGAACACACAAGTTTATTTTGTCAGTAGAAGCAGACCTATTTTTACTAGGAAATTTAAAGTATAGTCTCACTTAGGTTTTTTTTTAAAGATTTTTTAAATTTATTTTTAGAGAGGGGGAAGGGAGGGAGAAAGGGAGAAAGAAACATCAATGTGTGGTTGCCTCTCACAAGCCCTCCACTGGGGACCTGGCCCGCAACCCAGGCATGTGCCCTGACTGGGAATCGAACTGGTTGGTGACCCTTTGGTTCACAGCCTGCGCTCAATCCACTGAGCTACACCAGCCAGGGCTTCTCATTTAGGTTTTTTAATTAATTTTTTTCAAATTATAAGAGAAAGTTTATTTAGAAAGTTACAGAGGTGGTAGCAGTGAGCCAGCTGGGCTGTGGAGGCCCAGGAAACAGGTTACAGAGGCAGAAGAAGGGCCCTTGGAGCCGAGGAGAGACAGAGGCAGAGGTAGCCCGCCTGGGGGGAAGGAGAGGGGAGGGGAAGGGCCTAGATTTTTTTTTGTATTTTGAATCTTGGTAAGGAAACCAACTTTTAAGTAACTCAACTTGGTTTTATTATGGCCTATATTCACAAAGTTTCATAATTTTAAAATTTTAAAACTGTATGTGACACCTTAGACAAGACATAGTTACAGGACTTAATTTTTGGTTCCCTTTGAAAAACCATGTTTTATACTCCATGGTCTTGCATGCAGATGTATATACCACTGAAGGTGTGCTCGCTGAGTCCTATCACACATCACATTTCCCATTTGGTGACACCAAATTGTTATTTTGTGAGGTCTCTGGTGTTAGTTTACTGAAAAGTGTAACCTCTCAGTTTTGCTACTTGTTGAATATTAGCAAGTATTGAATGGACCACAAAGAATTTCTTTAAGTGTTGGGGGACTCCCCTGGGGGCAGCTTTGTAGAAGCTTATTCTGTCAGTATCATCCTGAGAATAAGCAGGGGATTGTACAGGTGGTTTCTTTTCCCATTATCGGTGACACGACCCCGATTCCTACATTGTTTGTACATTTCTCAACTGTGTTATTAGAAGTGTGTTAGCTGCATTTGGGGGCGAGGGATGTTGGTGAGTGTGTGTGTGTGTGTGTGTGTGTGTAATAGATGCTAGGAAATTCAGTCTTAATTCAAATTATAAATAAAAGATATGATAGGAAGGCACACATCGTTCTAAGGGGAGGGGTGGAGGGAAGTAGAAAGGCAGAGACAATGAGATTTCACAGCTAAAACTTTTGTTTAGACTTAGAATAAGAAAAATAGTCATAAAAGGGAAATACCACAAGATCAGCAGACAAGTGCTAAAACAGGAAACTTGTTTTACTTTAAATAAAATTTTTTCTTTCTGATTTTTTTTTTTTGAGTTTAAAAGTGGTAGATTTCCATTTAAATAAAATTTGTTAAGTACAGAAAAGTATCTTCTTATTTTCTTTAAGGATCGTGATACAACTACTCAAAGACAGTCCCCATGAGCATTTAAATGTGAAAAAATTTGTGTTTACAATGAGATGCCGTTACAATTTGTTTTGTGTACCCTTTTATATTTTAGTTTCATGCTGCTGATAGTTGCTCTCCTGGCTTCTTTCTCAGCTCACCTCCTGCTTAGTATGTGTATTCAGACAGGTGAGTAAAAACATTATGCTGATTCCTTTGATGAAGCAGCCTCTTGAGACTGTATCGCCGTGCCAGATTGGATGTCTCAAACCTGATTTCCAGTGGGCACACGTTAGTATTACGTAGGGTGGTTGAACTAGAGAATTTCAAAAGGTCAGGATACACAGAGTCGATTGTGTTGGGGAATATCTAAGGGCAGGATGGGAGGAGGAAACTAGCGTTCTTACCTGCCATTCTCCACAACACGACATCGGTTTCCGGGTTAGAGTCTGTTGGGGGAAGGACCAGAAGGGAGTTCGAAGGATCCGAATCTTGTGCTCGTGGGGAAGCCGTAGACAGGAGTTCATTCTGATCCTGTGTTCCCTCGGGTGATCATTTTCTCAAGGAGCCCACCCTCCCAGATCTACCACTGCCTTCCCTGTCCCTGCTCTGTCTGCCGGGCAGAGGGGAGGGTGGCGGAATTAGGGTCGTAGGAGGAAAGGTCACTGAGCTTTGACTTGACTTAGTTTGTATTTTCACTTGCAAGTCTAGAAAAGGTAGTCTTTTGTAAGTGACAATTTATGTAATTAATGTGTTTACGTATGTTCTTTTCCATTTGGAGAACTTCATTGTGCAATTCATTCATGTATTGAATAAGTTCTTTTAAGTTGTAATAAAAAAGTACAGTATATGAATTACAGAACTGCTTTTATAAGGTTTTTCTTTTTGCATTAACGGATATTCTGTGTCCATTAATCCTGGTCTTTTTATCTCTCTAGTCTCTTTGTCTTTGGATTAGGTCGGTTATGATGCCAAAATAATGAGTTTAATGTTTATATAGGTGCGTTCACTTTGTTCCAGCTGGTTTTGTAGTTTGCAAATTTCAAGACGCATGAGAGATACCTAACATAAATAGAAATGGAATTATTCTGGCTGAAACAGGTGAGAGATACCCAAAGGTATTTCGTGAGGATCTTAAGACTCTTCAGAATCCACAGCCCTAGTCTGTTTTCCTAAAAATCTGTCCGGGCCTCAGACACACCTGCAGATCTTTTTATAAATGGACATTTGTAAGTCTCAGGGATTCTAATTCCAAGAATCTGAGGTAGGATTCAGGAACATAATTTTAACGAGTCCTCCAGGTGAGTCTCTTGCAAAACCGGTTTCTGACCCATAGTTTAAAGCTGTAACTGTGCCAACGCCTTTGGCCATCCAGCCTACAGGTGCGTGCCCCTGCTTTCTAGGGGAATGCGAAAACTGCAGGCCGATGAAAATACCAGGAAACAATGCAAATGGTAATCTCAAAGAAACAAGCTGTTCACGGCGGCACCCCAAATTCAGGACTAGCAGCATTAAAAGAATTGTATTTGTAAATCCTGCAACCTGACTAGAATTTTTATGACATCTTTTGAAATTTCGATTATTTTTTCTGAAAAACTTATTTTTACTTAATCGTGGTAGTTATCTACACCTTAAGAAGTTATTTTGTTATGGATTCTACCAAAAAGATTAATGCCTGAATCAACTATGTGAATTATGTTTTCACTAACTAAAATTTGTGTTTTATTAATTTTCATTACTTAGGAGTAACATTCAGTTTTTGAAAATTTCCAAGTAAGGTTAAATGTATTGTTCTCCTTCAGTTCATCTATATTTAACTTTAAAATTCTGAAACTGTTCTTCTTCTCTGTAACTTTGAGGTATACAAAATGAAAGCGAAAATCCCTGGTTTTCTTTCTTTTTCTTTGATTTTTGTAGCTTACTTGGTCTGTGAACTTACTTCTTTGTGGCTCTTCATACACACTGAGGCACCTGTCTTTTGTTGACTGAATTCCTTCAGTCACTGTAAAATTTTCTGTGGAGGTAGACTTCTAAAAAATACATATATACTAGAGAACAGCATGTAGCTAAATATATTCCTCAGTTCATAGAACTATCATAAAGGAGTATTGTGCTTAGGTAGAAACCATTGGTCAGAGAAAGGGCTGTCATAAGTCTTTACAAAATAACTTCTTCATTTCCTTGCCTGAAGGGAAAAAGGTGAAGAGAAAGTTTTATCTCTATAAAAATAAAGGGCTTTTTCATATGAAATGCTGCTGTTTTAGATTTTATATAAGGTTTGGGGCCTAACAGGACTTTTCCTGGGGGCTGAGGTGGCATATAAGGTACTAGAAACTCTCTCGACCTCGTTTGTCATCTACAAAATGGTAATGATAATGCTTTCCTTTGGGACTGTTGTCAGAATGAAATAAAACAATGTATGTAAACTGCCAGGTCCTTGGTAAATGTTAGCTTTTATTATTATGAGTTCTCACTGAAGCAAACTTGTTTCTCACACTGCTGTCTGAGAAATAGTTGGCTCATTGTGATTCTTTGGGAACGTTTCTGTACTTTGGGAATAAATTCAAGGTTCGCCTCCTCTGGCTTCCACACCCTTGTCACCAGGGCGGAACACGACTTTTAGAACTTGCCCGCTTCTGGTCAAATCCCTACTCCTTCATCCTCAGTCCCCACTACTCGCTTCATTGTTATCATCATTTGCCTTGAGATCTTTTTGATTAATTCCCATGGCCACCCGGGAAACCCATGTCTCTCACTCCCTGTCAGTCCCTTCAGGAATCCTAGATTGGCCTTCCTGTTTGAGACTCATCCCGCTCCCTCAGCCACGTTCTCACCTTATTTCTTGCCCCTCCCAAACTCTGGAGGCCCTCCCACTTGGCTCTCTAGAACTCATGGTAAGTCAGCAGCAAAATTCCTGTGCCCTCAACTCTTATCTGAGCATTTCCTTCACTTTCCTACTTTAAGAGAACCTAAATCTTCTCTGAGAACACCATGCTCCTTCCAAGTAGCCACTGTTTTCTTTTCCACGTCCCTCACATTAATCTGAAGATGACTTTCAAAACTCTTGGGGAAAGTGATTTCACGACAGAATTCCATACCCAGCCAAATTATCATTTAAATGTGAAGGTGGAAAAATGACATTTTCAAAGAAGCAAGGACTCAAAAATCATCTCCCACACACCCTTACTTAGCAATGAAAGATGCCATTTACCAAAGTTGGAGAGTAACAGAGAAGCCGGAAATCAAGCCCAGGAGAGAAGTAAAGGGAATTTCTGAATTTCCAGGGCAAAAGCTGAGCAGCAGGTCCGACAGCCATGTCCAGTTAGCAGTGGTTCTTTTTACAAAGGCACAGTCAGCCCTCCTGTCCAGGCTTGCCCTCAGGGTTGGGTTCGGGGTGGCCACCCGGGAAACCCTTTTCTTTTTCTTCTTTCTGAAGGTGATGCCTTTCTCAGTTCTCTGTTTAGCTCTAATTCGCACTCACAGGACTGAGTAGGTTAGCGTCAGGCCTGGCTGTTAATAAAGGACTCAGAATCAAGTAGTGAGAGGTAGAAACAAGGTATTATCAAGGGGAGTAAAATGAAGAAACCGGCCAAGGAATGTGGGAGTTAGAATTGAGGAGCTGATCTCTGAGTAACTGGAGAGTAATGGGAAGGCGCTGCCTAAGGATGTCTTTTAGAGGTTTCTGGACTGGCCACTGGGTTGCTTGTAGTGTCATTATTGCAGACAAGAACTCAGTGGGAGGTGTTGGTTCAAAATAAAGATGAGTTCACATTTGAATATGTGGACTTTGACGTATATCTAGATGGTCAGGTCCTAGAAGTGAAGCCCAGGATAGAGGTTCATTTATCCATTCAATACCCTTTTATTTACAAAGATAAGTAAGACGCACTTCCCTGAAAAAACATAAAGTCTAATAGGGGAGACAAATGTATGAGCATGTAGTTTATAATGTAGAGTGATAAGTGTAACGATTTAAATATGCTCAGGTACAGTGATAACTAAGAGGAGGAGGTGATTTGCTTTCTGGGTTGGGGCATGAGGGTCGGTAAACATTACTGGAGGACTGAGCTA
Organism: Carollia perspicillata; assembly: GCA_004027735.1. Classification (NCBI taxonomy): domain Eukaryota; kingdom Metazoa; phylum Chordata; class Mammalia; order Chiroptera; family Phyllostomidae; genus Carollia; species Carollia perspicillata. The sequence goes on from PVKM010000720.1 coordinate 51,307, forward strand.
ACAAGACAAGACGAGAGAGACTATTCCAGCATATACAAAGGTACCGAGGCATACACTGCATATTTTATTAAGGTACAAAAAATAATTTACCATTTATTATTCATGCATAACATATAAAGAAGAAAACGAAACTGAAGAGACAGACAAGTGTTAGATCCTAAAGAATCTGGAGGGCATTTTAAAAAAGATTTTATTTATTTTTAAAGAGACGGGAAGGGATGGAGAAAGAGAGGGAGAGAAACACCAATGTGTAAGAGATACATCAGAGGGTTGCCTCTCACACAGGACACCTGGCCAGAACCCAGGCATCTGCCCTGACCAGGGATCGAACTGGTAACCTTTTGGTTAATAGGCCAGCACTCAGTCCGATGAGCCACACCCATCAGGGCAAGAAATTGAAGTTTTTGTTGAGGCAGTGAGAAAGCATTGAAGTGTTTGAAAGGGTCAGGATAGTTACTGGGATCCACCACTTGTTACATCCAGAGAGAATTTTGGTTCTTCCTGGAGCTCACTGAGAAAGAGAACACAGTCCCCTAGCTTCCTCTTCCTAAAATAAGGTTATAGTTCTTTTATAAGGATTTTAAGTTTTGATATGATGAAGAAATAAACAATAAAATGGTCCCATGTGTTCAGAGATTTTTTTTTAAATTAAACCCTCCAGAGCAATGATTCTCAACACCATCCATCACAACCCCCTCTATTACATAAACAAAAATCATTCCAGCCCTGGCTAGGTGGCTCCGTGGGTTGAGTGCCAGCCTTCGAACCAAAAGGTCACTGTCGATGTTTCCTCACACATCGATGTTTCTCTCCCTTTCTCCCTCCCCTACTCCCTCCCCTCTCTCAAAAAATAAATAAAATCTTTTAAAAAAAGGTATTTCTGAATATAGCACACTCCAAATTTAGACTGAAAGAGGCACAGACTTTTAAATGGAGACTGAGCACACCGCTCAAATCCTAGCTCTGTCCTTCAGGTCGACGCGTCTGGCCAGGCACTCAGTTCTGTCACTGTCGTCACACTCTTGTGTTGCAGAAGTTGGACGTCCTTTCCCATATCTGAGACATCATGTCTGTGACCAACGGCTTCTGGCTTCACATTGGCTTTATTGAAATATGCACACAAATGCTTTGTCACCACATACTCATTTTTTAATGGTTTTGGGGATCATCTCAACACATAAACCAAAACCACAATAGTGAAACGCTGCTAAAATTCTGTCATTTGGGCAATTAAGATGCTGGAAACAGTATACACTGGTACTGACTTTTGGGCTTTGTTTTTAAAGATGAGCTTTTAAAATATTTATAACATTTGACCACTAGGAGCTTGCATCTTAGGAAATAAGACAAAAATCAGAGAAATCACTGTGTGCAAAGATAGGCATCATGCATTATTCACCCTGGAAATAAAACAACTACTGAAATGCTCGGCGTGGTGAGGTGGTTAAGTAAATAACGGTAGGTGTACCTGATGGAATAATACACAGTCATTAAAACCTGTGTTTGTAATGACATAAAAAATGTCAATATAAAGTAAAAAACAGGAATCAAATGTGATTTATGAAGCAACACACAAAAAGAGTACAATACGTTTTAAAAAGTAGTTACGTAGTCGCCTTTTTCTTCCCTTTTGGGGGAAGGGGAATTCAGATACTGTCTTGTGACTATAACGGAGTGGCAAAGCTTTACTTTTAAAAACAGTATCAATTTAATAGTTCCGTTTCCTCCAAATATCTGATAGGGTTTATTTAAGCTGCAGTTTTTAATTTCTCTGGCGTTTAGTGACTTAAGTATCACTTCGCCTACTAACGAGATATTTTTGCTGCTCTTTCATATGATCAGTGTTTTAATATTTTATTTATAAAGTGAGAAATGTTTTGAGAGACATCAAAATAAGATGTGATGACCAGTCACATTAATAGCATGTTCCCACAGAATAGGAATAACATTAATGATGAAAATTGTGAAATTCACTCAGTCTTTTACAGGACTTCATACAAGCAGTACTTGGCATAATGCACCTTAAATAAATAACTGAAAGCAGCCATAACCGATCTATTTTAGGAAATTATTTTTTGATATTAAAGAAATGAATGTTATGATTTTTGAGGTGACAGAAAAGCTGTAAATCCTAATGAGTTAAATTGGGGGAAAATTTTGTCTTGAATGTACCATCGAGGTACACTTTAGTGCCATTTTGGCTAGACTAAGACTTTGGCCTCCACAGGAATCATTTGGAAAGCTGATTCCCATGAAGTAGTGGAATATTTCCAGCTAGTTACTCCAGTGTTCTGTCTGCTTTGCATTTTTCCCTCAATGAAATAGGACAATTAATAAACTGTGGTTACAGTACAAAGCCCAAGTTTCAGCAGCAGCAATATTATCTTTGGATCTGGATTGAGGGACATGAGTTATGCAAGTACAGTTCCACTCTCAGAAAATCGGCCATTTGGAATGCACTCTTATTATTTTGAAATCCTTTTTTTCCTGTGTTTTCCATCATTTACTCTCACCTTCTTTTCTCCCCAATAGTGTCGTGCAGGTCATTCATTTATTGAATATCTACTCTGCAATTATGTTGCCACTTCTCGTCTTAATATGTACTTAAATGTCAGTGTTTTAACTAAATGTGGCATATTTCAGAGAGCTCGGTGCAGTGAAAAGAGAAGTGGGATACTGGAACACTAGGAATAGGCTCCTTTCAAACGGCCCAGAGGCTGCGGTAGTGCATGCGTGAAGAATCCCGGGGTCCCGGTATATACTGCTTGGCTCTGAGGTGACAGTTCGTACAAGGTCACATCCTATAAATGCTGTTCATTCATTGTCAACATTTCGACTTAACTCATAAATAAAACAAGAATGACTTAAATATGACTACACAACAGAAAGTGCATATTGTCAGCCTTGACAGTGTTAAGAGTACAGCAGGTAGACTGGGAAATAGGAAGAGGGCGGGGAAGAAATGATGGGAGCTCTGGTATCACGTAGAGCAGCGAGTCAGGAGATACCAGCTAAGGACATGGAACAAAAATAAAGGCTTAAATGCATTGTTTAGAGTTACAGGGTAAGCAGCGAGATTGAATACAAACTAATGAAAATTAGAAAGGGAAAAGGAAGATCGGTGTATCCAAGCTAAAACCTGACCTTTCATAATAAAGTGGTGACAGTTAATTTAAAGATTTTATTTACTTATTTTTAGAGAGAGGGAAAGGGAGGGAGAGAAACATCGATGTGAGAGAGAAACACTTCCACACACCCCGACTGGAACCAGCAACCCAGGCATGTGCCCTGACTGGGAAGCAAACCTGTGACCTTTCGCTTAGCAGGACTACACCCAGCCAAGTGAGCCACACCCGTCAGGGCAACAGATAATCTCTTAGATCAATAAATAAAAGCAGAAGAATATTATTCAGTCTTAGGAAGGTGATGCCAAAAGAATTACAAAGCAAAAAGTCTTCAGTGTTGCCAGCTCTGGGAAATGGTACTAGAAGTGGGGAAGAATGGACTTAGAAAATGCTCTAAGTCCTCCAGCACAAGCACACACATGTACACACTCATGCACACGTCTGTGTGACCAAAGATTGGTTTTGATAAAAATAAAATAGGAGGTTAACTTAAAAATGTTCAACCCTATGGAGATTCACAGCCCCCTCCCCTGTAGCCCAATAGCACGTTTGGTTTGTGTTGCTACAGGAAGGACTCACTCTGATGTCGAGGCAAACAACGTGACGGACTCACTACGCGAACAGAACACACACATAATCTAGCCCAGGGCTTTTCAGCCTTGCCACTGCTAATATTTTTGGCCTGGATCATTCTTTGTAGCAGAGGGTTGTCCTCTGCATTATAGGGTGTTTTGCAGCGTCCCTGGCCTTTGTCCTCTAGTTGCCAGCAGTCCTGTGACAACCAGAAAGGTCTCTAGACATTGCCAAATGCACCTGGAGGAGAAAAATCAAGCTTAACTGAGAACTACTCGTTAGCAAAAGGATATGACAAGAACACCAGTTTGTTGAAGATGGAGTCATGTAATCAGCCCACTTCATTAATTGTGGGGCTACTGAACTGTGCTCACTAATGACAGGAAGAAAAAGATGAAAATATAATTTGTACAGCTGTCATTCCAAACAATAAGCAAATGCTCACAGTGAACGCTGAGATGAAAAACGAACCTACATTCTCTTAGTTCCACTGTCATGTGCTCTCACAGTGAGAGCATCTTGCTGCCCTGAGTGGGATTCATCATGGCCCTGAAGTAACCCGTATCCTATGTATGATGCCCAGACCAATGCTTGACAAAAAAAAAAAGAAGAAGAAGAAGAAAAAGGCTCTCAGCTTTATTGAGAAATGGCATCTTAGTGTCCAGCATGTCATGTAAATGTTGAACACTATTTTACAAGCTATGAGAAATTTTCAGAGGTAATTTATACATAATGTTTGCCTGCATGTTGATTTGGGAACCTTTAAAACACTATCTCTCTGTAGCTCTAATCCATCCGTCCATTCACCACCCACGCATCCCGCTTTCATTGCATACCATCTGTGTTTTAGGCACAGTTTGGTAGATGCTGAGAAAACAATGGTTAATTGTTTGAATGTGCACCAAACTTTTAAGGCATACAATTACCGTGTAAATGTATTTTTGTTTTGTTTGGGACTTTGTCAAAAATTGTTCACCATTTAGGAAAGTTATGTAACCAATGGCATTTACTTTGGTTTTGGTTCTCCTTTATTCTACTACATGGCATTATGTAGTGTGTCAGTAGTATTTAGTCTCCTGTAGCTGCTGTCATGTATTATCACAAACTTGGTGGCTGAAAACAACAGGAATTCGTTCAGTCACAGTTCTAGAGTCTAGTTTCAGAGGGTCAGAATGAAGGTGTCAGGGGGCCCGTGCTCCCTCCGCGGGCCCTGGTGAGAGTCTGTTCCTTGTCTTTCCCAGCTTCTGGGGACGGCTAGTGTGCCCGGATTTGTGGCCACGTCTCTGCCTCTGTGCTCCCAGTGCCTTCTTTCTGTCTGTGATCTCCTTCCGTGATACGTGGGACTGTATTTGGAGTCCACCAGGATAATCCCCCCATCTCAATATTCTTAATCATACCTGCAAAGTCCTTTTTTACCATGTAAGTTAACATTCATAGGTTCCAGGAATGGGCATATCTTTGAGGGCCATTATGCAGCCGACCACAGGTAGGTTATAGTACCTCTAGGAGTTTCTTTCAGATAGTGAAGGGAGCATCTAGAAATTTTTTTTAGATTTTATTTATTTATTTTTAGAGAAAGGAGAGAAATTTAAATAGATGTTTAAATTATCTATTAATTTAAAGTAAAGAGAAATTTTATTTATCTATTTATTTTAAAGAGAGGAAGAGAAACATCTGTGTGAGAGAGATACATAAATTGGTTGCCTCTCCCATGTCGCCAACTGGGCACCTGGCCTGTGATGCAGGCATGTGCCCTGACGAGGAATTGAACCAGTGACCCTTCAGTTTGCAGGCCAGTGCTCAATCCAGTGAGCCACACCAGCCAGGGCTAGAGATAAGTTTTATAAAACTAGAAAATAGCAGAGAGCGATTAGAGATTGCTAAAATATATGCCACTCTGGTCAGAAGTTGCAGCTGCACCCATCTTCATAATGCTGTTGGTTTGATTGTATTCTCTGGTATAATAAAGTCTGCATTCTAATTAAAAATTAAGAATAAAAGTTTAATTTATTTAAATTTATATAACTGAAATACCATTTCCTTTGGAATCTTTTAATATGATTTTTGCTTATGGGAAAGTTACTTGCTTTTCATGTTTACTAAAAATATACAATCTAAATTTGCTTATGGTGTTTAAAAATAAAGCAAACCCTAGTTAAACTTTTTGATGAGTATTATCCTGATAACTTGCTCACCAACTGAGAAACTGATGCAAAATAGGTCATTTAAAAAGCAAGTTATTTGAACAAAACAGAAAATGACTCATAGATACAGAGAACAAACTGATGGTTGGCAGAGAGGAGGAGAGTGGCAGGGTGGGTGAAGTAGGTGAAGGGGAATAAGAGGTACAAACTTCAGTTATAAAATAAATAAGTCACGCGGATGTAATGTACAGCATGAGGAATATAGTCCTTAATATTGTAATAACTTTATATGGTGACAGATGGGTTCTAGACATACTGTATTGATCATTTTGTAATGTACAAAAATATCAAATCACTGCATTGTATACCTGAAACCAATATACTATTGTATGTCAACTATAATTCAATAAAAATAAATTCAGTTAGAAATAAAAGCAAGTTATTTGATATAAGAGGTTTATCCGGAAAAAGTCTAGCCATTGTTAATATAATGAGAACAGTTTGCATGACGTCGATGTTACCTGGCAGCCAAGGAGAGTGGACTGGAATGTGCTGGCGTGAACAATGATGACTTCACTGTAACTGGTCAGTGGTAGACTCCATGCAGTGAGCATGTGTACTGTGTGGCCATTACCTGTAAAATGACTGAGCGAGTAGAGCAATGAATCTGTATCAGATTCTACATTAAACTTCAACATTCCTCTGTGGAAACTATTCGGATGATTCAGAAGGTCGCAGCTACGGGCATCTGGTGATTGGCAGCTTCATCATAACAAAGCACCCGCTCATGCATCATGTCTTGTGCAGAGATTTTTGGCAAAACATACAATCACCCAAGTGACTCAGCTACCCTACAGCCCAGATTTGGCACCCCGCAACTTCCGGCTTTTCCCAAAATTGAAATCACCTTTGAAAGAGAAGCGATTTCAGACCATCGATGAGATTCAGGAAAATACAGTAGGGTAGCTGATGGCAATTGGAACTGCATGATGTCCCAAGGTGCCTACTTTGAAGAGGACTGTGGTTTCACTGTCCCTTGTACAGTGTCTCTTGCATCTTGCATCTTCTTCAATAAATGTCTCTATTTTTCATAGTACATGGCTGGATACTTTCCGGACGGACCCCATCATTTTCCTGTATATATTACACTGAAGTCTCCTTGCTTTAAATTCTTGGAAGGAAAGTGTTTCTTAAGGAACAGAGATGTCTAGCTGTAATATCAAAGAGGGGTGTTAGAAATGAACAGTGATGTTTCTTTCACCTCCTGCCTCATAGTGACAGATCAGAGACCTTTGGAGACTTGGTTCACTTACACATTATAAATAACAAAATTGCCTTCCTGATGGCTAATTAGATAGAAGCTAACATTTAGAGAGTTTTATAGTGTTTAAATATATATACCAAGGCTTTAGAATGTTAAAGATAAGGAATCGTGCCCCTATATAACATTAACAATTGTGTTTAGAAATATTAAATGAGTAAAGTTTTATTGATTAAAATAGTTACTAATTTTAAAGAAAATTAAAGAAAAGCAGTTTAAAGAAAACCCATGTATATCTTTGAGAGGGTATATTAAAACTTGCTTAAAGAAATGACGAGCCGTACCTGGGACTCAATAGGAGATGTGCGTTGCTATACCGAGCTTTAGTATCTGCTCGTCTGCTTCCTTTTAGTTTAAAAACCATAAGGTTAAGCACTTTCCAAATTATAGGATTATACAAATGTTTTTACTTTTCTTACTTTTCCCAGTGGTGTCAAAAGTTAGAACATGAAGCTATATGGGCTGAGGAAGAATTTGGTTTTTTATGAGCCACTTCATTTTCATCTTTGCTGTGGCCAGACTTCTTGAACATATGAAATGAAAATGTAATTTTATGCTCATATGATGAAAAAAGAAAATGTATGCCCCACTAGTTATGGGATAAAGGTGCATCTTCTGTCATGAACACATTGTCATTATTCTGGATAGCTGGAAAAGTGAGTGTTTCTGAAAGTATGATACAACTTTCATACTTTATCCAGCTTTATTTACATAGGCAGTTTTCAGAAACTTGCCAGCAAAAGCGGACATTTAAACAGCGTAGTCAGCAAGAACTGTGGAGTGGGAAGTGGCGTCCTTCTGGGGCAGTTGCTCCATTTGCACTGACGGGCCTGCGTGGTGGTTAGACAGCCTTGGGATTTGCTGCGCTCTGAGTGTTCTGAGAGGACCCTGCCCTTGCGGAGCGTAAGGCTTCACACGTTTCCCCAAAACTAGTCACTGCTGCTTTAAACTTACTGTGACCACCTATAGCTGTCAGATGGTAGTGGAATAACTGTCTTCCCTTTAAGACTTGTCACACAAATGGTTTTATGTAAAAATAAAAATTTACAATTTCTCTTGACAGCTGTGACATCTTATGAAGATCTTGGACTCTTTGCTTTTGGATTACCTGGGAAGGTAATTTTTTTTTTTCTCCTTGCTATGTCCAAAATCCAGAGAGGCATATTTTCCTTCTGCTTCTAGATAGAAGAGACAAATATATATAAGAGAAAGAAATTAGAGGAATAAAAGGAAACTGAACTAAAGGCAGAGTGCTGGGAACAGGAAGCAGAAGAGAAGAAATCTCTCTATATGCCCTTCCTAAGGGTGCATCAATAAATTTAATTCAGCACTTAACTCTTTTAGTATTTTTTACCCTGATGAAGGAGAATGATGATTTGAATAATTTTCAAATAGTAACAGTGGCCTCTTGTAAGTTTTCCTTATTAACTTTCATTATATTCTCTGAGTGAATCCTCATAAAAGCAGGAGAATAAAGAAGCATAGAATTAAAATTACAGCCTGACTGTTTACAAAACTGATGACTAGAAGATAATCCCGTTTAAGAGCCATACAGTGCTGAAAGACTAGCTAACTATCCCCCCTCATCTATAAGTGAGCAAATGAAAGCCCAGGGTAATGAGGGGGCTGTTTGTCCACAATTACTTGAAGGACTCCAGACTCCAAATCTGCATTTCCTCCTCAGAATAGAGAAATAATAGTAATATTTGTCTGGCATTCATTTGCAATAGGCATACTAAACTAATTTAAAAGGTAAAGGAAACACTGCCTTCTTCCACAGGTAATCAGAGGTTAAATATTGTTAGTGTGATGTTACTTATTTTTAATTTCTGAAGGGCTGTTGTACTTCTAAAACCTATTTTCATGTTGGTTCTAAGCAGGCCCTTTTATTTGTAAATCTGTTATGTCTTTCTGCTTGTTTCTTTTGTTTTAATCTAAAAGGATACTGTATTTATAGATGGCTAAACTAATTTCTAAGAAGTTGAGTCTGGAAGGAAAATGATATAGCTATTGTCATAGGGAAAAAACCTGAATTTGCATTCAAATCAACTTAGTTATTAAAGTACAGAAAGGAGTATTTTAATTATACTATGTAGCCTCCTGGTTTGGACCTCTTCTTAACGATCTGAAACTTGAGCAAAATGGAGAATAGTTACTTTGGGGTAAAGGGTTTCGTTAATATCCCGGGTAACAACTTCTCTTTCCTAAAGATGGGAGTGTTTGCTAGAGTCATGGTCAATTTCCTGCACTCAGTTTAACCAAGGAAGAAGAAAATGTTATTTACATAAGAACTCTCTCTAATTAATGTAATATGCTCTGTAACGTGACTTCAAGTGTCATCACTGTGATTCGACATTATCATTTCCTGAATTCCTTGTGTAGCAGCAGAGGCTAAAAAAGGAGCATGGATCGTTGAGAGTCCTCTTTCCGAAAACTTTGGAATAGTTGCATTATCATTTTAATGTGTGTACCTGGTAGGTAGTGGGCGAGTACACAGTGAGAGGCTCCTCTGAATAAGGAGTTGTTTGCTGTTTAAGTATTTCCTCTTCGTCTCCACAATTGGCTTGAAATTTTCCTATTTCTTTCTTTCCAGATATGATATTTGATAGGATAACATTGTTCTGAGAATCAAAGAATATTTTTGAAGCGTGTTTTGAACTTTTTAAGGGAGATTTTTTTAAAAATTGGCTATAAATTGATCTATTTACTCACCAAACAAATATTTATTGAGCAAGTACCATATTCATGCCCTGTGGTAGACACTGAAGACAGATAGCTACATAGACGGAGAGACTTTCTAGATCTTAAATGCTTAATTTCTGCCCCCAAAATGGAAAAATAATCATCAGTAAGTTGATATTTTTGTTTTTTGCAATGTATTAGTAGAAAAGAAATCCAATTTTCATATGTAACTGACAAGAGGCATCAATTGTGTACGAATGATTGTATATAAAAGTTCAAAATGGTCTTTTCACAGACAAATGAATTTTGGAGCTAATTTTTATTTTATTATTTTTAAAGATTTTATTTATTTATTTTTAGAGAGTGGGAAGGAGAGGAAAGCAGGGAGAAAGAGAAGGAGAGAAACGTCAATTGGTTGCCTCCTACGCACTCTGCTCTGGGGACCAGGCCCACAACCCAGGCGTGTGCCCTGAGGAGGAATGGGACCCGTGACCCGTTGGTTCACGGGCTGGTACTCAATCCGCTAAGCCATATGAGGCAGGTCTGGGAACCAATTTCAAATGCGTTGACATGCAAAGTTTTTCCCCTCTCTGGAAAATGTTATAGTGGCAATTACCACGTCTCCAAGACATCTCTCCAAAATTCCTTGTCATTAGTCCTCTGCAGACTCCACAGCCCCTCTGGTGGGACTGTCGTCCAGGTGGGTCAGAAGGGCGATCTGATTCCAGTCCATGCAGGACTGAATGATCGTAGACAGCTGGTCAGCTCCAGATGTACACTGGGGGTGCAGACCCACCAAGATTTGAGTTGGCCCCAGTGGAAGCAGGATGTTTATTTCCTCTGAGTACATCTGATTACCAAGGATGGATAGTGCCCTCTTCAGTTTCCCAGGAATCTCATCAAAAGATCACAAGCTAGCAGCCTGCAGGCTGAATTTAGTCCTCAAGCATATTTTTTTGGTTCAAATACTTTTTATTTTCAATTTTAACCTAAAAGATACTGTATCTTTTTGCCAACTGAGAGTTATGGAATTTTGAAAGAATTCAATTTCTGACTTTCTTTCAAAAATCAGAGGATCTAGCTGCATTTGATCCACATTCTCATATCCCAGCAACTGACCAGAGCTGAGTAGCAGCTGCCTCATTTTGAAAGGGAGGCGTCGGCCAGTTCTATACCGGTCATTACGACCTCCTACTGTCTTACGCTCAGCGCACTTCGTACCAGTATTACTGAGTTGGAAACTTTGCTAAGTTTTCAAGTTTGAGAATGTATGGGCTCTAACGTTTTCTGCTGTGGATTATGATTCCCTGGGACAGGGATGTTGAAAGCCTTGGTGACTGCCAAGTGGACACACTCAGAGGACTGTCATTTCGGGTTAGGTAGCACAGCACTGGCCCAGCACAACTCAGGCTGTCTCCGTCTACCTGCTAACACCAGTGTCAAAGCAGTAAAAATGGGAGCGTGAGACCAGATAGATTCAGTTTCAATGTTTTGGTACTTTGATAACCACTGATTACTAGCTTTTTAACCCTTTCTAACTGTTTAAAAATGACTGCCAAGAAAACTTTCAAAAGTAGTTTTTATTGTAACCATGGAACTATTTAAAAAAAGCTTTTTAGGTGATGATTATATGTTTTATATATTACAAATGGCTGGCAAAATTCATTCTTCCCAATTTCTCTTCTCTTAATTTCTGCGTCTGGTTTTTTCAATAACAATTATTGGATTTTAGTAAAATACTGATCCTTTTATATTAATTCCCTTTCATACTCTAAATACATTTGTTCTTTTATAGGTGGTGGTGGCAGGCACCATAATAATTCAGAGTGTTGGAGGTAAGCCATGGAAAGTGCACTGCTTATGCATAGATGTGATGGACATGGCTTCCTCTGTTGGTTTCTTGCCCTCCCACAGGGCTGGCTGGGAACCTGAATTTCTGTAGACATAGGTGTCTTCAGAAGCCCTGTGTGTTGTCCTCCTTACTCTTTTTTTTTTTTTTTGTAGATTTTTTTAGCAGTCCATCTGGACAATAGCTTCTAAATCATTTCCGAGGTAAACCCCTGATTTCAGTCTTGCCATTAGGTCTGCAGCATTTGCTTCTGCAGTTGTGGAAGTGATGAGGTACTGTTTAGAAAAACTCTCCAGGTGATTCTTAAATATATTTTCCCTCTACTTGTATCCTGATCACCCCATTGGCAGATGCTGCGTTGGTGGGAACGGTGTTCCGTGAGCTGTGAACAATCAGGTGCAGACAAGCAATGTCCTCTTGTACCAAAGAAATTTAAAATGACCAAATGGTTTAAAAAATAAACCAGATGCAAACATTCTCACATTTATCTGTTATCTTGTTCCCATTTAAAGAATGAGCTCAATATCAAGAACCATAGTGAGACAAAAATTAGTGTTAATTATAAGTGAAATAAGCCAGTCAGAGAAGGACAAGTACCGTATGATTTCACTCACACGTGTAATCTAATGAACAAACTGAACTAGGAAGGAAAATAGAGGCAGACTCGTAGATCGAGAGCAGATGACAGGCCTGGATGGGGGTTAGGGAGATGGAGGGATAGGCTCAAAAGAAAAGAGAAAGAAAGAAATGGAAATGAACAACATCGTAGTGATTAAGTGGGCGAGGGGATGGGGGATAAATGGTAATGGAAAAAATACATTAAAAAAATGAAAAAGAACCATGCAATACCTGCCTATTTCCTCAGGGGCGCTGACCTCTTTTCCCTTGGATTGTCAAATAAAATGACAACTGTCAACACAACAATAGCTGTCCAGTGTGAATTAGTCAAAACTATGCGTATTTTTGTCAGCTTGGCAAAAAATATGTTGTTTGTTGTGCTGCAGAATTGTAGTCATTCGTTTATATGTGCCGTGAGATGAGAACGGCTGAAAATCTCTGGTTTAAAGGAATACACTCAGAGGAGGTTGACACACTCTTTGGGTCTTCCACAAGATTGTGTGGCCAGAGGGAATCTTTACTCTTCTTCCATGTAACAGTTCAAAGTGACTTGCAGGTGACTGCTTTTATAAAGTTCAGCTCTGATACTCACATCTGAACTATTCCACTTTGCGTATTATTCAACTGAATTCTATCTTTAATGGGTTTCTTGGTCAAGGAAAAAGTTAACATTCCAACCATTAAATTGTAGTTGCCATTGTTTTGGAAATCCTGAACATTTATGTTTTAATTCTTTCAATTTTCATGGAAACACATGTTATTGAAGGAGAGGAATCCTTTCTTGGATGCCATAAAAATAACTTCTGTCTAACAAACAGTACTTTATTCTTGTACTAGGATTCAGTAAAACTGAATCCTAGTTTTAGGACTCTACCTTTAGGACTCTACCTAATGTCATTGATTTTAAGATCTTCTTTGGAATAATTTATTTTCTTTTAGCAAATATGTACTGCTTAGCCGTGCACTTGTCTCTAATATGAATGCATATTTTGCTATTTTCAATCCCTTATTAGCTTCTCCATGTGACTACTAAGCACCATCACAGTTTGCTTAGATGAGGTCGGGCTGTTGTTTAGTGTTCTGTGTAGAATTTACAACCCAGGACTTTGGACCCAAATTTGTGACCCAGGCTCAGTGCTCGCTGCTGTGTTCCTGGGTTCTTCACTCTGATCCCTTCCTTGTTCTCTCACCTTGTGTGTAACTGTTATTGAACTTGACTCTATTTTAGCTCTTGCTGCTACTAGATGAAAGTTATCTCTGTATATGATTTTCCCCCACGATGCCGTGAGCTCCTCCAGGGAGCTTTTCTCTTTGTACTCCCAGAACCTGGCACCGTACCCGAGACTGATAAACCTTCGTTGAACTGAATGGAGCTGAATATGATTTGTATGAGATATTTCCAAGTACTTTTAAGTGTTCTAGTTATATCATCTATCAAGAAGAGAAAAGGGGACTGCTAATTGCTAGTTTTAAATATACGAAAAGCTGAGCATGAAATACAACACACACATACACAATTCTAATTCAGTATTGTTCCAGAGACCGGAGCTGGCTCTGCGCTCTGGGCGGGCCTGGGCCCGCAGTGAGGTCACCTTGGGTTCATTTAGAATACCTTTGTGACTGAGCTGTGTAATAGCAGTGCTGACCTGCCTCCTTTGAAAATGCTCCTCATCCCTGAGAACATTTCAAACACAGCTGATTGGTCAAATGTCAGAATGTTCTAGGAAGGATTCCTGCCTTAGGTGGCTGATAAATCATTGGTTCTCCCAACTCTGCCTTTGTTGATTTGCTTGCGTGGTTTTAGAACCTTTTTTTTAAATAAGTGACTTCGAAGCAGTCACAGCAATGCACCTCAAACTTAGAAAAGCAGGTAATACTTATTTAGTTTTTAGAAGAATGTTCCCATAATTTTCTTTACACTGGGTTAAAGTTTATTTATTGACAGTCCACTAAGTAACAACTGAAACATATTTCAGAGCTTTTTGTCCTGGCCAGGTATACATAAATCATTCCCTTGTTTCAGAAGAACTAAAAACTCACTCTTGTGAACAGAACACTGTATTGGAAGCCAGATACCTTGGATTCTCTCTACTCCAGTTTCTGCCATTGTGTTCCCATGTGTCTTGGGGAAATTGCTCCCTTACTTTCTTGGCCTCAGTCTCCTTTTTGTTAAATCATTGGGGTAGGATGGGAGGCAGGGACCATAAGATTCTTTCTTATCCCAAAATTCAAATTCTAACTTGGTACTTTGGGAGGCATATTCTTTCAGAGCATTAAAATATTTCTATTACAGGAACATGTTTTTGTAGCATCTTTTAAAAAAGAGTGTATTTATTTATTTTTAGAGAGAGGGAAAGGGAGAGAGAAAGAGAGGGAGAGAAACATCAATGTGTGGTTGCCCCCAGCATAGCCCCAACTGGGGACCTGGTCCACAACCCAGGCATGTGCCCTGACTGGGAATCGAACTGACAACCCTTTGGTTTGCAATCTGGTGCTCAATCCACTGAGCCACACCAGCCAGGGCTGTAGGTATCTGTAATAAATTAGCAACTATGCTCTAAAATGGGTGTCAAACTCATTTTCACCAGGGGCCACATCAGCTCGAGGTTGCCTTCAAACGGCCGAATGTAGAGCTCCTTGCCCCTGGGTAAGGAGTAGTTACATTTATACAGTCCTAAACTCACATTCGTCCCTTGATTGTTTAGAACTTAAAAATAATACAATGTATTCTATCTAGGTCAAGCATTCCACTAGTCACCTGAATCACACCTACAACAACTCTTCGAGGCAGACGGAATCACCCCCATTTTACAGAGGAAGAGCGCAACGCTCAGAGGGAATGAGTGACTCGCTCACCTGTCCCCTTTGATCAAGGCAGGACTCAGACCTCACTCTGCCCACTTCTAAAGCCTTCATTCTTTCCGCTGTAATCTACTGAATGTTCGAGAGGCTGTGAAAAGATTAAATGTCGAGGATTTTAAAAACTCCTTGGGGACAGGAACTATGTGTTTTCATGACTTGACCCAGTTTCTGGTAGAGGAATTCAATAAATAATATTTGTTGAGTGAATGACACAGTTTAAAAAGTTCTGTTTAAAAGCCTAAGATTTTGCCTCAAAGAGACAATTTTATATATTATGATACAAAAATGATAGGAACTGGAAAGTCCATAGAATGATTTGTAGTTTAGAATTATATAAAAATTACAAGGTTGCAAGTATTGGTGAAAACTAGATCTTATGTAAAATAGAAAATAAGGTATTTTGAAATCAACTGTTTTCAGATTGGGTAATTACATGTTAGATTAATCCTTCCTGACTTTTTAATTTTTTTGTAACATTTAAAGATTTGTCCGTTTTCTTGGGATTCTACGCACCTGATGAATCTGTGAGAAAAATGAGGCAGAGAGGCCTTTACAGCAAAATACTGTGAATTGCTCTTGATCAATAATTGTTACATGGACCTTTCAGTGAATACCCGGTTTATTCCCTATATCTCCATACTCCATAAATCTAAGCGACTCGTTCATTCACTTAGGTCCTTAGTATCTAGCACATAGTAGGCATTTAGTAAGTAATGTTGATTATAGGGAGAAAGGAAGTAACTAAGAGCCCTGGGCAGGTGGCTCAGATGGTTGGAGCGTTGTCCCATACACCAAAGGGTAGTGGATTCAATTTCTGGTCAGGGCACATACCTGGGTTGTGGGTTTGATCCTTGGTCAGGTGTGTATGGGAGACAACCAATCAATGTTTCTCTCTCATATCAATGTTTCTCTCTCTCCCCCCCCCCTCTCCCCGCTCTCTAAAATCAATGAACACATCCTCGTGTTAGGATTAAAAAAATTTTTTTTAAAGGAAGGAATAAGGGATGGAAGGAAAGAAGGAAAAGTCAGCAACTTGGCATGGTACTCATGTAGCAGGAAAGAGTTAACTGGGGAGAGACCGCCACAGAATATATGAGTACAGGCGAACCTATAGTTTCTTTAAGAAAGAATCTACTGTCAGAACTTCACAGAAAATCTTGTTTCCCCAAGATCAATCAGGCACCAAGTATTTGTTACTGGGCACTAATGTGCTCAAACAAATTGATTGGAAAAAAATCTGTCTTTGAGTAATCTCTAAACTTTATAATAGAAAAAAAATGTGACTCACTAAATGTAGTGCTTTTATTCTAAGGCTATGGGAACCTTTGCCTTTGGAAAATGGAGAACCATATAGTAAAATAATACTCAATACTACTGAAAAGCAGTCTCTGATCTCTTCCCAACACTAATGAACAAGGGGCCTGAAACGGGCCAGAGCCAGAGACCGCCCCGCCCTGCCCATTCCCTCAGGAGCAGAGTGGCATTCGCTCAGGGTCACAAGGGACCCTGGTCAGAATGCCAGGGTCCCTTGGCATTCTGGGACCCTGGGACACAAGGTCAGAAAGGAGGCATCTGGAAGTTTTAGTATTTAATGCTGTTACAGGCAAGAGAACTCTTAGAGTTTGAATTTAAGGTACTGCTAGTAAAAGGATTAAGAACTATAACAGCAAATAAGTATGGGTAGTTTTTATATACTTCGTGCTGCTTTATGAAATTCTTTTCTTAAAAACCAAGGTAAGTAGTTATGTGGTTTCAGTTCATTTGAACTACTGAGATGGACCACCCAGTAGGCTACAATATCCCTGAAAATCAAACAGTAAACTCCAAATCATCTGTAGTCAAGCTAGAGAAAGTCCTATTAACCAGGAACTGTCACACATACTTGATAAAAGGGGACTTAATTGATGTTATTTCTGGTCCATATCGTTCTCAATTCAAAATGTGGAAAGGTAAGTGGCTCCTCAGAGTATGTTAAATTCTTATTTTGCGCTTAAAAACATGAAGGACTGCTGTGGGTAGCATGTTCTTTCTTTAGTTCTCTAAAGCCCCAAACCTGTAAAGGAGATGAGAGGTTGAATTACTGCTACGTATTGTGAAAGGAAAACCCCAAACATTAGCAGTCTTCCTGAAACCTCCTGAAATAGCTAGACTGACCCAGTTTTCTGGTCTGGAAGCCTCAATGTATACCTCGATTTGGGATTAAAAGTTTTAAGAGAAACTCAGCAGCCCTTTTATGTATTCAAACAGAATGCTTACAAAATCTCATTCATAAACAGACAGGTAGAAATAAGGTCATCTTCAGTCAAGAACTATTTCGAATTTATGGTTTAATATTAGATCATTTTGCAATTACTTGGTCTTTTTCTTTTTCTGTTTTTCTTTTGGTAGGAGAGTGGCGAAGTCTTTTAGCTGTACTAGTCAGTATGGTCTCCAGGGAAGCCACGGTTGGGTGTGCTGTTACAATGCCATCTGCTGGTCAGATCATCCGTAGTCCAACTGCAGCTTTAAGGAGCGGGAACAGTGTTGTCCAGAAATTCTAGGACGCACTGCCTAAGGGGAGAGAGAGGAAATTTGGAAGTCATCTTTTTCACAAGTACTTCCTGTAGCAAAATTTTCTGATAACACGTCACTTTAAAAAGGTTTAGACAATAATGAATTTCTTAGTAATTTTATTTATAGCAATTTCAGAATAGTAAATATCCTGGTCACCTTTTCATCAAATTTAAGATCTTGATCATGATAAAACAAAGATATATATATATATATATATATATATATATATATATTTTTAGGGTTATGGAGAGGGAAGTCCCTCCATATATTTTGATTTTCATTTGTGCACAAATTAGGGAAATGACATTGTTTTTAGGGTTTAAAAAAGTTCTTTTTTAAAAAAAGATTGAGGGAGATAAAGAGGAGGAAAAAATGGGACAACGGTAATAGCATAACCAATAAAATATACTTAAAAAAAGAGATTGTATTCACGTGCTGTTTTGAGTGGGGCTAGCCTGTCAGTGCTATTTTGAACATTTAGTAGGAACACCAGGTTAGTAAGACACGTGGAATAAAATTAACTAGTTGCTGTCCGTCACTAAAAACATGCTGGAAGTAAAACCGAACCTCTGTTAGATGAAAAGGCAAAGTTATTATTTCCTCACGTAAATATTGTACATCTGTTTAGGGCTGGCCAACTAATCCTTTAAGAAGTGGCTGAACTTCATCCAAGTGCTGAAAACCTAATTCTATTTTAAAAATAGCTGTATGTAATCTTATCTTTATATGTATATTTTAAGTGTTTAACAAAAAAGATAATTATCTTTGTAAACTAATGATTTCTTAGGCCCAACTGAGGCTGTGTGTGTGTGTATGAGAGTGAGTTATTTATTTATTTATTTATTTATTTATTTATTTGGAAAATAGTCCATAAAATACAGGGTTTATGGGAAGAGGGATTGGTTTTTGTTTTAATTTTTCTTCGATTTCAGTGTAGTGTCAGGACCTCCCATATTGAGAGTGGGAAGCTTTCTTTTCTGGGCCACAGCAGTGGCTCTTGGTACGGGAGTCAGAGCGCTGGTGTCCAAGTGCAGTGTCCCCGCAGGAAGAGTCCTGTCGTGGAACCGCTCAGCGTGTCTGAGGGGTCCGGAACAGTCGCTTCGCCAAACCAGCTCACACAGGTGAAATGAATGATGCTGAAAACACATTTCACAGTGAAATGAATGCTGCAAATGGTTTTAAAGCTCCTATGTTGTGTAAACTCTTTGATTTATTTGTACCCAAATGTTACACTCCACATTCAGGAGAAATTTACTGTTTAAATGCTGATGAAAAAAGGGATAACCTTGGGGAGTGGTCCTTTTTGTAGACTTTTTCTTTTCCTTCGCCATGGCGGTGTTCTTCCTGCCCTTCCCCACAGCATAACAGGTAATAGTGCCGATTTCTCCAGCCAGACCGGCTCTTTCCACCATCGCTGGCTGGGGCAAGTTACCCCTTTTCGTCCCCATTTCTTCATCTGCGAAATACATGACATCCACCTCACAGGTTTGTGGTGAAGGTTGAATGAGGAAATAACTTACAAATCACTTAGAATGCTGCCAAGCACATACTGGGCTCTCCAAACCCAGAAATGTTTGCTGTTCCCATTCTTCGCCTGCGAAGGTTTCCGCTTCCTCTGTTTCTGACAGCTCGCCCCTTGGCCTCTGTGCTGCCAGCTCGGTGTTTCTCTTTGTGATTAGACAGCCATTCATTCACCTTACCACTCGCTATTGCCTATTCAAATTTCACCCTATTTTAGTCATTTCTTAATATTTTCCCACATGGTTTTTAGGGAATACTTCCAACTTTTGTGTTTTGATGAGGTTGACAGAATTTTTAAATGTTCTTTTCAGGACAGTTTTCCATTAAATGAGTTCTATTAGTTATGTTTAAAGTGGAGAAAAGAGGACCTGTTTAGTTAATATGGTGCAACAAAATGGTTCATGATGGTTGACTACCTGTCGTCAAGGTGTGTCTTCTGGCACACATTCGGGCTTTGCTGGGTCAGAACCTCTTAACTACAACCATGGCTCTTATGGGTGAGCCTGTTGCAGCTTGTACTGGAGAGTACAACACGGGGTCTCCTGCATCAGGAGTTGGTGCTGCGATTGATGTCAGCAAAAATCAGTTCCCAATTCTTGCTGCTCGACCTGTATCCAAGATGCCTTTAAACACTTCCTTATGCTATTAACAGAAGACATGAGTCAAAAGGTGTGACAGGCAGAGCTATTTGATCTAGGGACCCTTTGGTTAAAAACAATAGAATTATGAGCTTTCTTATTTCTGTTATATCTTTAAAACTTTTCCAGTTTATTTTACTGAGCTGATTCTTGTTTTCATGTGAATCTAATTAAGATGTATTTCCTAACTTAATGTATATTTTTGTTTCTCTTCTGTATTATATATAATAAGGTTAGGGTGCTAGTCCTTGCATGAAGGCTTACTTGTGGTTCAGAAAAAATAAATTGGACAGTGAAAAGGATAGTGTCTTTCTTTGTTTTACTTGCTTAGTCAGTGGGGTTTTACCCCGTCATGAGTTTTGTGGGTCCATAGCTCTTAAAACAAGCACCAGCGTTCCCTAAGAAAGAAGCAGTATTTTGCCTGTTCTATTATATCTTGTACGTTGAGATCTTTTTTTGAGAGAGAAACATTTGTTTGGTGAGTTCACATTTCTTGAAATATACATGATTCTCCAGACTGGAATCTAATGAAATAGGACACCCACTTGAAAACCAAAGAGTTGGGGATACAGCTGAGGGTAAAGTGATCAAATGATTAGCCAGAGGCTGATAGAAATTCTGGGAA